>OZ024920.1:12990795-13030560 GCA_964017225.1 Netelia inedita
TACACACGGGCGAAAAGCCGTACAAGTGCCAGCAGTGCGGTAAGGATTTTCGTCAAAAAGCTATATTGGATCAGCACACGAGAACTCATCAGGGTGATAGACCGTTCTGTTGTCCAATGCCGAATTGCAGGCGGCGTTTCGCAACCGAGCCCGAGGTCAAGAAACACATCGACAACCACATGAATCCGCACGCTACCAAGGCGCGAAGAAATTCCAACAGCGAGACGAAAACACCCAACACACCTACCGGACTGGGTCCGGTTCCTGTGCCGCGTGGTCTCACGCCAACGGTCGTTAAACCCGAATTATACTTTCCACAGTGTTACGCACCGGCGTTCAATCATCATCCGCCTGTATCGACGGCACAGTTTCCCGTTGGTCAGTCGAACGGTGTTGCCGTTACCGGCGAATTCAAACCACCAACGGGTCTTCCGCCGCAGTGACTAGCCGTCCATCCTGCCGCCTACTAGCAAGCAGGAATACCGCTGAAGTTTCAGCGTTGCTTCGGTTCCGGTAATATCGGGAGTAACAGCGACAATCCGACGACGACTTCCGTCTCGGTCTCAACACCCTTGTCGTCATCGAGGCCGGCAGCCATTTCAGCATCCTCCACGGCGCCCGTATCGTCATCATCCTCCTCCTCGTCGTCGTCGTCGTCGTCCTCGTCGTCGTTGTCGTCGTCGCTACGGTGCCCGCCATTACAGCAACATTACCCGTGACATTTATCGTGCATTTACTAGGAATCTTGTCTTCAATTCTTTCAAACCACCCACATCATAATCACCCCTACTACCCCGGCTATCATATTCGAGCCCTCGTTCTTTCGTGTTTGCCGATTCTTCTTCTTTTCTCCTTATACTTTTTTTTCTTTATACATATATAGATATATATATACACACACACACATCTACATTTTTATCATATCCGTTTCATTTATTCGATCGTTTGTTGCCGTCGCTTCGTTTCACTTATTCCGCGCGTTAATCGTTCTTTTATTATTTTTCCCCGTTTTTTTTTTTTTTTTCATTTAAACTCGACTTTTTCCATTTTGTTCTTGTTATTTCAAGACCCGAAAACTAAACACAGAGGAAATATGAAAACGCCTAGTATTTCTTGCAAACCGTTTTCATTGAATTTCGCATGGAGCGTTTGTACGAATGTATGTTTCGCGTGCGTGAGTCTGCGTATATGCGGGTGTGCGTGCGTGCATGCGTCGCGTGTGTGTGTGTGTGCGTGTGTGTGTTTGCGCGTGGATCGTTCAACGGGATTTCGTGAAAAAAGCGAAATCTTCGCGGCACCCATCCACGACCGCAACCCCCCGCCCCTTCCCGCCCCCGCCCCCCCCAGAGAGCACGCACAATTACACGCATTAAGTGTTATACCGTTCACACGCGTTTCTCTCCCCCTCCCAAAAACGGGTTGAAAATGTTCGATTTCGACCAGACTGAAACGATTGTGATACAATATTTAACTTGCCTATGATAAAAGAAAGAAAGAAAGAAAAGACGAGAAGACCCGAGAAGTTGGGTGGAAGAGGAAGGAAAAGAAAGGAGAGCGGTCGAGCCGAGTACAACTTGGAAGAGAGAACGAGAATGCGGACGAGAACATCTGTAAATATGTTAAACGTGAATTATTTACCCGAGGGAGGTAGAGAACGAGAAATAAAATAAAATAAAAAAGGAGAAAGAAAGAAGAAAAAAAAAGAAACAAATAAACGCGAGATCACGATGAAGAACGCGCCGGAGTGTGATCGAGTCGACAGGGCCGGAAAAGAAAGTGTGTTCTCGCGTGTGAGAAACGAAGAATGAAACCAGAATAAGAACAACGGATTAAAATGAAAAGAGGTGAGAGAGGAGGGTTCGAAAGAGGCGCCCGCTAAAAACTATCGAAAAAGATGGAAAATGGTCGAAGAGCGAGAAGAATAGAAGAAAGAAATGAAAAAAAAAGAAAAAGAAAAGAAAAAAAAACACGAGGAACGAAAAAGTTGCGAAAGTGTGAACGAACGCGCGAGACTGAGAGGGAGAGAAAGGTGAGAAAGAATGCAAAAGCGAGATATATAAGAAACGAAGCGAATAAAAAAAATAAAAAAAAACAAACAGACAAACAAACAAACAGAAAAAAAAATACGAAACGAAAACAAACAAAAATTATTATGTAGGAAGTATACACGGACGGATTCCCACTGTGCTAGGCGGAATACGAAGGCTTGCGTCACAACGGATTGACGAAGAGAGAGAGAGAGAGAGAGAGAGATAGAGGTATGACGATTCTTGTATACTATTATAATATTTGAATGTATATTTATACAACAGGTAATTCTATCTATACGATACGATATTTTGATTGGTTTAAAAAACAAAAACAATACAAACGAGGAAAAACGAAAAAAAAACATAACAAACAAAACAGAAAAAAATAATAATCAGATTGGTGCTGATAACTAGGTAAGCAAATGAAAACAAAAAAGAAGAAAAAAAAAAACAAAAAAACACATGAGGAGGGAACGTGGAAAAAGAAGGCTGAGACACTGTAGAGTAGTGTATAAGTTAAATAGGAAACGAAAAAAAAAGCAGATATAGTCGATAGCTCGATATAGCTCGTGGCTCAACTCGCGGACCTTTTTGCTGTCCGCTCATCAGATTATACATGTATGTATACATACGTACGATACATGTATATATGTATATGTATATGTATAAATTTATAATATCATCAACCGTAAAGATTTCGTGGCAATACTTAAAAAGTGGTGAAAAAGAACGTGATGAGAGTAAACGTTTCGACGAACGTTAAAATGATGAAAAAAACGAACATGAGAATGAAGAAACGAAAATAAAGAAATAATACAAAAAAAAAAAAAGAAGAAGAAGAAGAAGAAAAAAAATGGAAAGAAGAAAACACACACACACACATTTTACGTGCTAGAAATGGAATAGTCTTTTAAATTTTCTATATTAAGACGTGTGATCTCTCTAATTATTGTACATTATACATAACGATGATCTATTGTATCTAGTACGGAGTTATAATTATGTATTAGAACAGTTCTCTGTAGTCTTATTGTTTAGACAGAGATTTGAGATGATAATTGTGCGGCCATATTTGCTGTGGCCTGTTCGTAGTGCCTCGGAATTGCTGCTCGCGGCAGTGATTTGATCATATTTTAGGATGGTATATTATTAATATTGAAAACTGCAATTATTATCGGTACTCTGATACGGTACTGAGAGGAAGATAAAAGAAGAAACAAAAAAAAGCGGGCGGGGAAGAAGCAAACGCAGAAAAAAAAATAGAGGGAAAAGATAAGAAAAAACAGGTACACGCGTACACCACACACAGACACAGACACAGACATACACACACACACACACACCGTGTCAAATTGTCACGCTAAACGACTAATTAAATTATTTGTATAAAAAGAAGAAGAAAGAAAAGAGAGAGAGAGAGAGAGAAAAAAAAACGTAACGCGTCTCAGCGTTAAACCCCAAAGCATTGAAATGCTTTGAAGATGTGATCATGGCTCTTTGGCTGAATGTAACGAACATGTAGTAATGCAAAATTGAGAATGAAAAGAAAAATCAGTGAAAAAAAGGGAGAGAGAGAAACCGAAACGCATTAAAGGACGGAACGAAACTCAAACGGACCGATTTTTCTTTTTATTATTTCGTTTGGGTCGACGCTAATGCGTAACGCGTCTTATCCTCCTCTCGTCGAGATCGCTATATATATATTTATATATATATAGTGTATAACAACGCGAGGAGACACGGCTGACTGTTATCACAACTTCAACGAGCTCGCAAATTCAGATATACGTAAAAGTAGAACAAGAAGAAAATGAATGTGTGAGTGAGCGTGTGTGTGTGTGGGGGGGTGTGTGTGTGTGCGTGTAAGAAAGCGAGAGAGCTATAAAGAATAAGCGCGATTAACGAGCGGGGTAGATAATATTTAAAAAAAAATATAAAAAAACAAGTCCTCGGTGTAAATTAACGAGTTGTAGAACAAATTTTCACGTTCTCGTCGCTGATTTCTCTTTGTTTGTTTTTTTTTCGTTCGTGTTCTTTTTTTGGTTTTTTTTTTTTTCATTTTTGTTTACTTCGTAATTTTGTAAATATATCGATCACTCTATGTAATAGCGTGTATCATCGTACGTGACGAACGCGTCGCGCGGTGAATGAAAGGAAAAACAAAAAACAAAAAAAAATTATATACGTAAAATTCAGAACGTAATATACGGTCCTGTCCAACGCTTAGTACCTTAACAAACAAAAAATATATTTAAAAAGAGAGAGAGAGAGAGAGAGAGAGAAAACAAGTAAAAAGCAAACTCTTAATGAAAAACTCAATTCGAGAATTTTATTGTCGATCGATTCTTTGAAAAGTCGCGAATAAGCTTTTCTCGTGGAAAGCACGAGACACGATAACAGGGGGGAGGGGGGACACGATAGAAAATAAAGAAAATCGAGCGCACGCCTACGTTGGAATACGCTCGAGTCGAGAATATTCGTTGAGCCAATTACTTTTGTTTCCAATATATCGTTTGTTTCATTTTCCTAATGTTTAATTTCGACAGATCTCAGCTTTCAGTGAGAAATGGAAAGCTTTCTCGGTTCTATCGGTACATCTATATCTATATACAATTACTGAAGCATAACTTCACACACACACACACACACACACACAGACATATACTCGAACATAAATACACAGAGACACACGCAGAAATTTTGATCGAATCGAGATATGTCACTCGGGTGAATATTGCGTTTAACGAGCGATTCGCGAGTCACTGCGTACAGACGAAACAGTGAAGACGAGGAGGAAGAAAGGTAATCGAGGGAAAGACACAGAGAAAGAGAGAGAGAGAGAGAGAGAGAGTATAGAGAAGCGATAGGCAAAAGTCACGTTTCAACAACGGTTTATCTCTATTGCAATTCAACTTGCAATAACGCCATTTTTTAACTAGTTTTTTAAAACTCGCGTTAAGTGTTTCAGACTTGAGATTTTCATCTGCGTTTTAAATACTATATTAAAAATAAATAAAATAAAACAGAGAAAACAAATAAATAAAACGAAAGAGGAAGATAATGGAAAGAGACAGGAAGTTAATACAAATAATAGTAAGAACAAGAAAAAATAAATACAAAAGACCGAGAGAGATCCGGATTTGAAAAAAAGAACTCGCCCCGCATGCACTCGCATCCGCGTACAAAGAGATACACATCTGTTATACTAGTTTAATTTTTCTAATCGAACCAAGGTTCGACGAACCTTTCGAATAAATAAAAACACCGGAGATCCATAAATGCGAGATACGACCACGCGAGCGCACACACACAAACACAAAAATACCGACACAAACACTCATGAAACGAATGTAATAAAGAATTTCGTTGACGAGGTCGGGCTCAAGGATAATCAGAGTTTTTAAACGTAGTCATTAAGATATAAAGAACACCGCACTCGACAATGTTGTACCACAACGTTAATCCGTAGCGTGCTCGAGTAATAATGCGATAAAAGAAGAATAAAAATAAAAGAAAATAAAACAAAATAGCCGTAATGGATCATTAAAAGAAAAAGAAGAAAAAAAAGAACGAGTGTAAAGAATATAAACAAACGATGTATCTGCCAAATTGACGAGAGTCGGACGGAATTTCCGTGTCGTTTTGTAAAATTAAGCCCCGCTTCTCGCACTCGTCGTGTCCAGCGCGTTACGAGCGTGCCCGGAATAACTACTTTGCTTAAAGCGCAACCATTACCTCGAACGCGCATCAACACCCGCCTCGTTAAAACGATAAATAACGATATTTACTTTCTTTATTATTTTTCTTTTCGTCTCACTCAACGGTCCAATCTCCACTCGTCACTTTATCGATACATCGTTTGGCTAATATTGCTTTTTTCCTTCTGTTTTTCCCCCCGTTTTTGTCACGGTATGCAAAGTTCTCCGGGTTTGAACAAAAACCGTCCGTTGTTTCGCCAATTGTTACTCACGAACAGACACACTCACATATACACCTAGAGATCGTGTGTCCAGTTGATTTCTCGAGTCAACGTTTGAATGAAATGAATAATTAAAAAAAAAGAAGAAAGCAACAAAGAGTCTGCTTTGAGAAATTAAAAAATTTAAAAAAAACAAAGATTTCGCAAGTCAGACTCGAAACTACACAGGTTCTAGTTTGTAATATAGAGTACATATATCTATGCGTTGACCCAGAAAACTTTGCACCGTAATGAACGAGGAATGCACTTGAAATTGATTCGAAGCATCGTGATAGAGCGATGATCATCGTGTTCGAGCGCGGGAGATGAAATGATACAATGTACCGAGCACCGGGCAACGTCCGAAAGACTCTTGGATCAACTACGGTTGGCTATCGTAACTTAATGGCGAAGTACGAAAAATCCAATATTTTTTTCTTTTTTATACAGTCCATAATACACATATATACATATATAAATATATATTTTTTTTGTCTTTTACCAAGTGTCCGTTCTCCCAATCTTGTTTACGTTTTTACACTCTGCACAGATCAGATAATCGAATTCTGAGAACAATTTCCATGGTGCTGATACAAATAGAAAATAGAATCAGAATGTGTACAGGGACTAATTATGCGAAACTTGGGACCCGATCTCGAGCTCTGTTTTTTTTTTTTAAATTTTATTATTACTTTTTTTTTTTTAATTGTCGGTCGAGTTAGTGTGTGCGATCGATATTATACTTAACTCTTGCCAATAAACGAAGAAACAAAATAACAACAACGGAACAAATTATGAAGAAATAGAAATATTGAACGTAACAAAAATGTTGAACGATACAGGACAGTTTCGATCGAACTTGTTACTTCGAGCTCGTTCCTATCGTTATCATTATTCTTTCTTTTATTTTCCTGTTTCTTTTCGCCTCTCGTTGGCTCTTCGGGAAACACGAAAGAGCGAAGATAATTACGTCGTTCGTGAATTCATTGAAAAACGCAATAAAAAAATTTAAAAAAAAAGCAAAGAAAAATATAACACGCGTTTGCATTATTGATAAACGCGAACGCGCTGAAACATTTAAATTTACGTACGACGATCTATAATGGGACCGATGGATGCGAGCTGAAAAATAATAAGATAGACAAAAAAACAAACGAAAATTCTTCTGTTAAATCGTGGCCTACCAGGTAGGCACAGTGTAGATACGAAAATCCTTGTTTTATATACATATATATATATATATATATATACATACACACCACACACACACCCACACACGCGCATATATATATATATATATATATTAATATTACAATTATACCGTACTCGATTAAAATTACAATCATTATATTATTATTAAGTTTTTTGAAGAGAGATTTTGCATATGATGCAGCGGTTAGTTTTTATTCTAGAGTTTTCCCACATTTCTTTCTTATTATTATTATTTTTTTTTAATGATTACATGTCATTATCATGAACTCGTGACTATTACTTTATATCGAATATTGTAGATGATTTTCAGACACGATTATTGATTATTGATATTAATACTTATCGTTTATATTATTTACGCGAATATATATATTTATATATATTCTTTATATCTCGCAGTCACAAGAAATCCGTTGTGTGATATTCGTCGTATAACATTGTCAAATTCGCAAATATCATCGTTCACCTTTCTTGTTTATTTTTTTCCTTTTTTACTATTATTTTTATTTTACTTTTTCTTGTTTACGAATTTGTTCGATGCAAGACCGAATCACGCTTGGTCTTGATTTGCGAAGCGCGGGATTATTGTTTAAATTGTGAAAAAATTCGCCCTACGTCGTGGCGGTGTCCGTCGTCGAAACTCGTTGAGGAATTATCGTCGACGATACGATTTTCCCTTTTGCGAATCGTAAGAATAACGATGGAAATAGAAATAATGTATTTTGTTGTTCTCTCTGGCGACTCGCGGCGTACGGTCGCGCTTTTGCAGTCGTAAAATCGCGAGTCTCCACGGCTAGACATCGTCGACGAGACTGCTTCGTAATAAAGGTGCTGCTCTTTCTCGTTTGACTCGTTCGAGCTCGTCGTTTTTCTATTTTTCTTTTTCTTTTTTTTTCTTTTCATTTTTATTATTTTCATTTCGCCTTTGTTCTCTTCACACGCCTCCTCGCTTTGAAAACGAAAAAAAAAACACACAAAACAAAGTGATTTTCTATACGGAATAAATGAAACGAAAAAAAAGGATCGACAAACATTTTTGTTTTTTTTATGTTCCTCGTATTTACACGTGAATATTTCTGTTCCCACCGTGTTCGGTTCGGAATAAATGAAACGCGCCAAAAAAAAGGGCGACCACGACAAAAATGGAGAAAAAAAGATGCTTTTTTTCGCAATACGCGCGTATAAATTTTTTTGTTTAATCCCGGTTGTGCTTTTCGCCGAGCGATACTGATGAAAAGAGGAGAGAAGAAAAATACAAAATGGAAAAAAAGAGGAAGAGGCGCGCGCGCGCGCGCGGCTGTATTTTGGCGGAAATCGCGTTGGACGCTCCATCCCCTTGTCGCTACACTCAATGCTCAAGATACATTAGATCTAAGGCTTATAACTCTAATAATATGTAAATTATTTTCTCCCTTATAAGACTTAAATGTCGGCCGGGACCTGTGCGAGGGGTCTACGCCGTCTCTGCGACGGGATGGTGCGTCCAACTATCCAACTTCTATACTCCTATTATTATTATTATTATTATCATTATTATTATTATTAATTATCATTAATTATTCATTATTATTATTATTATTATTATTATTATTACTATTAATATTATGAGTAACGCTGTTCTATTCATTTTTTCCCCTCTTATCTTATTTTATTTTTTTTCTACTGTTTACCTTCACGCGTAACACATTATACTTTATATACCGTAGTAACCTATATCATTACCCCCGCGCGGCGAAGGTATTTTTGTATTATCGTCCAAATCCGTACTTATAGAATTCACAATTTATTATATTACGCTATTTTTACTATTACGGCGAAGATCATGTTTCAAAATTTATACGATGAATGCAAAAACGAAGAGGACGAGGAGGTGAAAGAAAAACAAAAAGATAAAGAAAAGTAACGAAACAACAACAACAAAAACGAAAAAGCTTTAAAGATGCGATGAAAGAATATATATATACGGAACACGAACAACGTTAACGGAGGTGCAATAAATGAAAAAAAAAAATATCAGAATGCTTATGAGACAGACGTAATATATATACACATACACACACGCTTTAATAAGCGAAAAAAAAGAAATATATATATATTTCTTTTTTTTCTTTCTACATCTCGTTTCATTCTCGTTGTCGCAACTCGCCCGTTGCTTCTTGTTGGACTTTGAATGCGCGGAGACACGCCGAGCTCGTTCGACCACGGGTTCCCTCCTAATAGCGATTTTGGAATATCGCTGCGAGAGTTTAAAACAAATTATTCGTTTCATTTTTATACACGTATTTGCGTTACTGCTGTTATTATTATTATTATTATTATCATTATTATTATATTATTGTTATTTCTTCTTTTTTGCGGTTGACGAGTGTCTCGGACGAGGTGGATGGGTCCAAGGTCAGACCCGAGCCGACATCTCCCAAAAATCCCCAAGATATCGTGTGTCTAGTGCTCGACGTACTTTTTTTTTTTTTTGTACATTCGTTTCTTCGTTCATCTCGAATATTTTAACTATCGCGTGTAATATTTTCATGGCGGCATGTCCTTGTGCAAAATTCGCCTCGACGAGACAGCCGTGTACCGAAGTAGCCGAGGATGTTCATCCCCATTTTTATTCTTTCTCTTGCTCTTCTAATCTTTTGTTCTCTTATTTCTCGCTTTGAACAAAATACAATAATAAAAAAATAGGCGATTCACACGGAAAAATAAAATTAAAGCTCTGCGCGTCGAGGGCACGTTGGATCACCGTTGAAAATGTAGATTACGCGTCTCTTCAAGCATAAGCTGATTTCAATTTTTCCTTCTTCTTGAGGAAGTTTCCTTCGTTGATCAATGCATAATTATGATTTTTTTTCTGCTTAATTTGCAAAGTAATTAATAATCTCTCATTTTTAAATCATTTAATTACTCTACAATTTTATAAATCTCAATATTCTACACATTGTTCAAGAAAAGATGAATTTATCGAAATAAGAAAAGAGAATTTTTCTCGTTTGTACGAAAATTCAAAAGAACAGTAACGCTCCTTAATCTGATAAATAATAACACGTTTATTTAGCCGGTACTTATAGTTTGAGATTCGGTGTTCGAAATAACGTGTCCTTAACGTTCCTTACTTCGCGCGTCTACGTATCCGATAATTCGTTAAAAGAGAAAAAAGAAGAAAAAAAACAAAGATCTGTTATTTTTTTTTATTCTTTTCGCTGAAAAATAATTATTCACGACGCCCGAGCTCGAGGCATCGTTGCATCGACGCGGTGAATAATGGCCGTTTCCCTCGAGATGATTCTCTCGTGCGGCAGACTTCGCACTGCCTAAAAAAGAAAAGAACAGCGTCTCCGCGTAAGAGCGCGCTTGCATCGGCGGGGAAGTCCCAGTCACGGAGGGAGAGAGAGAGAGAGAGAGAGAGAGAGCAAGCGAGCAACAAGGGCCGGGCGGTTCTCGAAGGCGGCGGCGGTGGCGACGGTGGTTCTCTCTCAGGCCCGGCGTGCACGAAATCCTGTCAGACCGGTTCGGCTGGACGTTAGATTTTCGCGTGATCGCGCGCACTTTCGGTTTCGTGAATATATTCTCCCCTATGGTTCTTCTCCTTCGCTTCTCTCTTTCTCTTTCTTCTCTCGGTGGTGCGTGTTTCTGGACTCCCCGTGAGGACTCGCTTACCAGTACACGATTCTCGAACACCTGGCAAAAGATCGCGCCACGGGCACCAGCCCCCCCCCCCCACTCCCTGTCTCTGTCTCGCTCTCTCTCGCCCCGCTGCCGCATCGCCACTTCACTCCGAGTCTCGCCTGTCGCCCTCTCTCTTCGCCTCGGTCGGTCAGTCAGTCCAAGCTCCGAGCGAAGAGATTGCCCGCTGTATACACCGACTTATTGCGCGAGACCCGCCGTCTCAAGCGCGGCAATTCTGGTTCCACGAATGCAAGGTCGAGGTCGGCCGTGACTTCTCTTCGCCGTCTACCCGTTGTCGAGGTTATTTTATTCCGCTTACCATCGAATATGGAATAGCAACGAAATTAGCGAAAAGGAAAATCTACTCGATCGTTATTAACTTCTCTTTTTCACCCTTGAATTTGGCTAGTTTTTATATCTCTAGATTTCTTAGGGAAAAAGATCATTAGAAAAACCGGGAAAAAAAAAGATTGCAAATTCGTGCTGGCTAGCTTATCGTTCCGTTGCTCATGGAGATTTGGAAATATTTCATTAGGCTGGTTATTTTTTGTTCATAAGCTTATTGCGCAAGTCTCGTCACAGTTGACGCGCCACGTCGGTAAAACTTGGTACGAAACCGCCGCGTCGCTTCAGAGTTTGACAGTGGCGTCTGGTGGATCGACGAAGCGCAAAGAGAGTACCGTGAGAGATTTGTTACGGTCGAAGCTAAAAGTGTGTTTCGATGATGCGCGAATGATCGAGGGGAAAAAAACAGAGGGCGTTGAGGTGCCTCGCTCCAGTAGCTCTCGATCACCAGCGACGCTATCAATTAGAGAGGGGAAGCTGATTGCTACCAGCGCTATAACCGAGACGTGCCGTCGGAACGGTAGGATCGACCTGCTCGGAAGGGCGTAAAGGAGTTCGGGACGGGGATGAGGAGTGAGGGAGCGGCAAGATCTTCACGTTCGAACGCCGTCGTGGAATGTGGTTTAGAAGAGGCCGCCGAACGACGGGGACGCCTCGAAGCATCGGCGAATAGTGACGACGGTCCCGAACTCATCCGACGCACTTCGACCAGAGCAAACGGGAATTGCAGAAATTACCAGATTAAAGTCAAAGGTGAACGATTAAACTACGCATTGAAGACTCGAGTATTTCACATATTCAGCGCTCTTATGTAGAAAAAAAATAAAAATAAAAAAGACAATTCACGTCGTACGATAATCAAGATCGACGACAAGCTCGCGTATCGAGTAATAATGAACGACGAATGCTCAATTCACGCTGAATTTTTCACACAACAATCGAACAAAGTATGTATTCTTAACCCGAGGGCAGACTATTCTTCAGATTTTTCTTTACGCATGCGGAGAATCGATCTTTGAAATGGACGCAACCTTTTTTCCCTTACGTTTTCTAACGCGACGATAAACAAACCACGGAGTATCTATGTCGCGCGATCGACTCGAAGAGCCACCAAGCGGCGACACGGCGCAACACGCTCCCGCGATCTCGTTCATTCTCGCCGGTGCTCGTGTCCGCACGCTCTCGGGACATCTCTCTCGCTCGACGCGAACCATGGCGCAGTTGCAGTTTGGCTGTGCGAAGCATCGAGAGACGGAGAAAAGAGCAAACAGCAGCAAACCGATACAGTGATGGTGTATAATAGTTGTGCGTGCTGGCGTGATGCATGCACGGTGCATATATGTATGTAGGAGATACGAAATCGCAAGAGGGAGGTGAGCTCAAGATTTCTAGAGAAGGGGCAGCGAGACAGGCTCGCGGTCGGGGCCTCTCAGCTTCTCACCATATAGTTATACGTGTCCTGAGAGCGAGAGTCTACATATGCATGTGTGTCTACACACACACACACACACATATATACACGCTACTAAGTCCCCGAAGAGGGGGGACCACAGAGAACGCCCTTGATTCGGACTCTGGCGGTCGGCGGGGGAGTTAGGTACGCGCAGATCCCGCGAGTGCGCGCGCGCGTCCTGTGGCCTTGAGCCATCGTGTCTCATTTTCTCCGCAAGAGCAGCGTTTCTCAAATCGAAACCGCCAGCTTATTCATGACAATCACTGCTTGTCCCTCTGTCCAACTTTAACACTCCATCTATCGAACGTCGTCAGCATTAGCGAAAAATCATCGGGACAAAAACGAGAATAATGAATTTATTAAGAAAAAAAAAACGATGGAGTAATTCGAACAATGATGTTGAAAAAATCGGGACAACAATCTTATATCGTCGAAATGGAAATATTAATTGCCCACGTTTTTTATCGCCGCCATCATGGATTCAGGCCGTGCATTTTGCACCGGCGAGAGAACACAAGCTTCTCTTTTTTTAAGAGTGCGTATCGAAGCAGAGTCCAGATGCTTGTGGACCGCCTCGTCGTTCGGTCTTTCGAAACAGACACACACACACACACACACGTGTATGTACGAACATATATATATATATATATATATATATATATAAATATGCAGAGAGAGCGAGAGAGAATCTGCCAGCGGCGTGAAGGGGTTCAAGGTTCGCGAACTTGGCATACCGAGAGTCGCTGTGGCTCGACTCGTGGTGCGCGCCGTTTCGAAGCTCGCCAAGGTCTTGCTTACATCGAGAGCCACACGAGGCGAGTGCTACAAGCTCGAAATGCGCGGCATCGACCCTATCGTTGTTCTGCGATTGCGATCGAATCGAATCCTTCTGTTTTTTTTCATTTTAAACTCGCCATCCATTTCTCATTTGAAAAAATGTACATGTACTTACATATGAAAAAACGTACATGTACTTACGTATGAAAAAAACAATCATTGGCTTTTGGATAATCATTGAAGCGAAACCCTCGTCGATACAGGAGGTTGAGAACCGAAGTAACCAACGAATAACCGAGCTTCGTCGTCGTCGTCGTCGTCGTCGTCGTCGTCGTAGTCGTCGCAACGACCAGAAGAAGAGACGCAGAAACGTGTATAGCCGTCTACGGACGACTGGACGCGGTCCTGCGCGAGCCTCGATACCAGCCGCGGCGAAGGGGACGAGGGAAAACATACACTGGCTGGGCGAGAGAAAGAGTGAAGAAAAAAACGACTAAGAATACAAGAAGAAGAAGGAGAGGAAGAAGAAGAAAAAGAAAAAGAAGAAGGAAGTCAAAGACGATGCAAAGCCAGAACGTTTGCAAGGTACCAGAGAGCGAGGGAGAGATGGAACGGAAATTTATTCTCTCGGCAGAGGGGAAGAGGCAAATTCGAGACGCTATGTTCGAGATGCAAAAGAGCGTGAGAGAGAGAGAGAGAGAAAGAGAGGACGGAACGGACCCGGCGCGAGGACTCGCGAGATCGTCCACTGACGCAGCAACAGATTCCCTTTTAAAATTTTTTATTTCTCGCGACCCCCGCGAGAGATCCGAGCGATCGCGCGAACGGCATCCTACCACGGACCACTCGACAGTTTCGAGAACGCAGGAAATGCGAAATAAAAGTCTTTTCTTCTTTTTACATTGTAGATATAGGTATAACATGTACAAGTATAAGAGAGCCGAGGAAGTTGATGCGAAATAAACGTCAGGGCAAACGACTACGACGAAGCAAAACAGCCAGCAGGAACGGCAAGAGAAAGAGAGGCTGCTGTTACTACTGCGAGCAACAGCAAGGAAGTTGCCTCCACTTGGCCTACTACTCGGCACTCGGTCGCTTGGCCAACATCGCGCGAAAGAGAGAAAGAACCGGGGGTGCTCGCAGGCTTTTCTTTTTTAGCCCCGTTCCCGACTATCTTTTTCTCTCTGTTTCTCCCGTACAACCACCTCTCTCGTACTTCCTGCTCTCGTCTGAAACTTTGTTTTTCTTTCTCATCCTTTGCGCATCTTTCTCTCTCTCTCTCTCTCGCTCCCTCTGTTTCTCCTTCAGATTCGAGCGCGACACACAAGGCTCGAATGCGAACTTCCTCTCGATCTTCTTCAGCCCCCTCTGTGCCCATAGACACGTATATACGTATGTGCATATACACTTTTCTTTTCTCTTTTTTCCGTTGCGTAATACATAACGGACGAAAACGCAAAGGGAGGACGACGAATTTTCGCGTCTGTTGTTTTGCGAGGGGAAGAGGTCGAATGTGTTTGGGATCAAGGATCCTGAAACTTGTTACGTTCCACTACAGTAGATATAGACAATACAATCGATTCGTTCCATTTTTGGGGATAATTGTATTTTTTTTCGCGATTTTCGTTTCAATAATTTAACAACTTTTTTTTCTCCAACTCCAGACAATTCTTAAGTCGACATTATTTTTGCACCAATTATTATTTATCGTGCGGTATAATTCAGGTCGTATTTATAGTTTATCGTCACCAACTTGGAAGACAGAACAGAAAAATGGATGAAAATGAGAATAAAAGAAATTGGAGCACGAACTTGAAAATCTTGAAATAGGGAATACCGTTACACACATGTGGGAATGTGGAAAGTTGAGGCATGAGAATATTAGAACCGGAGCATCGGTGAATCCTACACGAATGAGAAAACTTAAATACAGAAACATGTGTGAATCTAGGAACGTGACAACGGAACGAAAAGTATCCCACGAAAATCTAATATTTTCTTCCAAAACCCAAATGCATAAAGATCAATCGCACGAATCTGTAATAAATTCCCTACATGAAATTTGTTCACAAACATTAACCCTGATCCATTGTCGAACACGAACCGACAAAATTGTCGAAATAATTTCAAATTTCAAGCAATCCCAAAAGTACGTACATGTTAATCCCTCTTTGAGAAGAGACTCGGACCTTCTCTCCTGTTACGATAGCGAATATCCGTCTGTTTCTCGTATCGGGCTTTCGAGATTGGCAAAATGGCGAAATCTACGCCAATGTGCGAGCGCCCGCGCGTCGACCTTCGAATCGGAGTCTGACCGTTTTTGCGTCCCGCGTGCTCGTGGTTTTCGGTTCGCGAGGAATGAGAAGAGTCTCTTGGAGGAGAGAAAGACGGACAAAGAGCGAGAGCGAGGGAGAGAGAGAGAGAAAGAGGGACGAGGGAGAGCCACGGAGAACCGTGAGTTGATCACTGCGTGTATGTGTCTGCGTGTGGGATACCGAACGTGAGAAGAGCTGTATATAGAAACAAGAATATACATATATATATATTATGCTCCGAGGGCGGGAAGGCAGTAATCCAGCCAGTCGAGGAAGAGGGACGGGGGGAGAGCGGGCTGGGTCCCCTCGAAGTAGCGAGAGAGAACCTCGACGGGACCAGTCTCTTTTGGCTCGGCAAAAATCTTTTCTTAATCCTTTGGCGAACCAAGAATTATCGCTACTCGATTAAAACTCGTCACGAAAATTGTTCACGCTACGGCCACTCGCGGCGCTAGTGTCGAGGGAAGAAGAAACGTATACACCCAAACAAACACGGGTAATGCTTTATTTCGTTCGAAAAATACTCGATGTAGAAAAATTAAACGCAACTCGATGGAACGAATAATCCAGAGCGAAAGAATAATTACAAGTTTTTTATTACAATGGTGGAAAATTATAAATTGCGTTGTGATGTAATTTATCGCTTCTCACTATCAAACATGGGAATCTTATTTTTTCTAATATATTATTATATTTGCGCACGTACGAACAATATTCTCTCGCTTGTCCAAAAATGTTCTCGTATGAATAATTTATTTTTCATTTTTAACAGTTCTTCACTCGTCCGACAGCTTTTTTTCGACATTGCTATTTTTTTTAACGTTGCAGTTGGTACAAAGTTCGATTTGCAAGTTTCGAGCAAAATACTTTTAGAGTGGCGAAAAGATGAAAGAAAAACACCTGCGGAGTTATTTTCATTATTTTATAAAAAATTAAACAGCATTCTACCTTGTTTACAATATTTCACGAATATTAGAGACAAAAGAAAGTAAACGAAAACGACAATGACAAAAGAAACGTGAAATTTTTCTTTACTCTCATAATTCGTGTATTAATCGACGATATTTCGATCGTATTTAATTAATGACGCAATTTTGACAAGCCGGTTCTGGCGAGCCGATAATTTTTCGACTTTATTTTTCCATCGTTCGAAACGCGTTAAAATATGTCGAGCTCTCTCGCCGATTCTCACTCGGAGGACTCGAGGTGTTCACGGTACGTTCGAGGATCGACCTTGATATCCAAATCGCATTCGCCCCGAGTCCCAGACGCGACAACGATCGGTACGACGCGTTAAGACCTTCTTTTTTTCTTCAAATTTTTTTCATCTTCCTATTTTTCCATTTTTTTAAATTATTATCTCATCGAAGTAACAGAAATCGTTCGTAATTGGCTCATAGCGATTTTTGTCCTCTAATTGTGATTATACAAAGACAAACACACCTACACATACACACGTATCTAACGAATCGCACCCCTTTCGTGTAAATACAAAATATCTTCGCTAAGCAAGCATAATTATTAACTAATATTATTATCAATAACATTATTAATTGTTATCGCCATATTAAAAATATCGGGCCCATCGTCTTTTACGCCTTTTTACTCGGCACGCGGGCATGGACACGCGGTAAAATAAATACATACACACAAAAACGAAACACAGAGACAGACACACACAGGCACGCGAGAAGAAAGAGTGTGGGAAGGGGATGGGGGAGGGGGAGAGTAGATAGGAAGGGAAGAAAACACGAAATAAACGCGCAGTTGAAGTGAGGCATTAATTCGTTTCGTTGCAGGATATTATAAATGAAGTTAACGAAAAGGAATGAAAGGAACAAAAAAAAGAAAGAGAAAAAAAAGGAACACGCCGCTGTTAAAACCGCGATCGTTCTCGCATGCTCGACGCAACGAGATTAACGAGATCGCAACCGATATACGACAAAGTGATCAAAGAATTAAGAATACCGTAAAATATCCATAAACAAAACAAACAAAAGAAAAAAAGAAACAAAAATAATAGAAAAAAAAGCGAGAGAGAGAGAGAGAGAGAGAAAGAGAAAAACAAAGTAAAGAATGCGACAATGGCAGTATATTATTAAATGAAGTCTGTAATCGAAATGTTTTATATTTTTACACCGAACAACCAGTATATTAACGTACAATAAACAATAAACAATGTCCTTCCAAACTCAACCTCAGAACATAGCAGATGTTAACGATTTTCTTATTTTTTCATTGCAATAAAGGAGAAAGAGAGACAGAGAGGATGAAGAAGGAGCGAAGTAAGGGTGTGAACGAAAAGAAGAATAAATAATTTAAAAAAACGAGAAAAAGAAGAAAATATGTGGAAAAACAGAAACCGTTATTACGTCCGTGTAATTTGTCCGGATTTATTGTATAACGGCGTGCGAACGAATGATCGAATAAACACGATTAATAGTTCTTTCTTAATGACTCTCCGGATCGGTGCTTGCTCCATTCAAAATTGACAAACTTTTCCGAATAAAATTCAAATAACGAGTACACGCGACCCTACGACTCAGCATTCAGTGACCGAAACAATGACGAAAATGATGAGAATAAAGAAAATAATAAAAATAAAAACAAACGAAAAAAAAACAACAAAAAACGAATACCAAAAAAAACATAAACGAACGATGTATCCGATGAGAATATAATTATTACGTATGATCCATGATCTCGGCAAAGCAAAAAATAAGACGAGAAGAGAAAGAAGAAGAGGAACAAGAGGAACAAGAAGATGACGAAGAAGAGAAGAAAGAGAAAAGAAAAGGAGCCAAGGAGAAGGAAATAAAAATAGGAATGACAAAAAAAAAGGAAAAAAACTCGTGTACACACGTATATAAATCAATAATTATTATGTGTTTAGCCGCTGGATATCATTCGCCCATAGAAACGTGACGATGAAAATAAAAACGAGGCAAAAAAGAAAGCATTTTGGTGTACGAAGACTTGTATTTTGTGTTGGTAGTACGCATATATATATGTTTATATATTTATAAATATATAAATATATATATGCGTTTCCTCGAGAATCGGTAAAATTCTTTTTCGATCGTAACCGTTTCAGGAATCGTTCATTTATCTTCTTATCCATACTACGGCAATATCGATAAGTGCAATAAAAGAAAAAATAAATAAATCCCAAAAAAAAAAAAGAAAAAAGAAATGTTAAAAATGTCGCGCGAGAAGAATTCATCGAATTTCCATTATACATAACATCATCATTCTCTTATCAGTATAATATATTGTACCTATAAGTATCGAATCAAAAGGATTGTAATTATAAATAGGACTATCGTAGTTGAAGAAAGGAGAAGGATGAGGAGGTGATGGAGGAGGAGGAGGAGGAAGACGAAGATTAAAAAAATAATAATAATAAGAAAACAACAACAGAAGGAAATGAAATGAAACGGAAGATGAATTAGTCCAGTGATATTTGTACGTATCGGCCGCGATGATGATTTATCGATATAGATATAATTATAAATATTTATATAGTATATATATTATATATATTAAATGTTGGGTTGGAGGGTTTTTGACGTCAGTGATAACACTCCACGGTTTAAGTTGATATATTGATATGAACAAAATAATGGTCGAATTTAACGACGCGAACAAATATTATTTCGTTTACAGCCATTTGTATCGAGTCTCGAGACAAAAAGAAAAAGAAGAAGAAAAAAAAACAAAAATGCGAATCGAACTTATCGATCGTACGGAATTTGGCTTGTTTCACATCACACAATACACGGTATAATAAGGATACGAACGCGTATCTGAAAAATGAGAAGAAAAAGAAGAAAGAAAAAAAATAATACGAACAAAGAAATGAAATCAAATTCTCCCGCCCTTTTTATCCCGATCGATTCGAAGTATATTTATATAATAACAAATGAATCTATATATATATAAATATATATATATACATACAATTGTATATAGCACACACAAAAACGTATATAGACCAAGAATGAGATATACAGCAGCTGTAAATATGTTGAAACTGGAGGGTTTTTTTGACGTCAGCGGCCATCCCACGTAACACGATTCGACGACGCCCTGTAGAAAAACGCGGTACGCATAACTAATGTTACATACCAATCGGAATTTGAGGTTAGGTTTTCTTTTTTTTTCTTCCTTCCTCTCTTTATTTTCGTCCATTACATTCAGAGACTCACCGAGGAGCATGCATTTGTACAAAAATTGTACGTGTAAACGATCGAGGGATTGGGCGAGGAAAATAACGAATAATGATAATAACGTCACTTTTCTCACTCGTAATCCTTTTAATCGTGATCATCTTCTCGCTCTGCACCTCATCGCCACATTGTTGTGTTGGTATATATATATACACTAAATCGTGTGGTACACCGCCTTTTTTTACAGCGTGAAAGATAAACGTGAACCCTCAATGTCACAACAACACACCATCACATTGTTCTAACGAATATAAGGAGATATACGTGTATACATAATGAATGTATAACGATTGTATACAGTGATGTAAACGATACTAAAAAAAAGTCTTTTTTCGAATGTTTTTATCTCTCAAATAATTGCGTGGTACTATATTCGTACATATTTCGGACTTCTTCTGAGGTTTAAATAAAGATAATGAATAAAGAAACACTAAAAGGTAAAAAGAAAAAGAAACGCGACAAGGATATTAGACGAAACAATTAACAGGAGAAACAAAGAAGAAAAAATGGCGCGAAACGGATAATCGCTGTTTCACAGCGCCGCCGCAAAACGTTCTCTCTCTCCCTCGCGTCTCGTTAGCGCGCGAACGCAGGACGCGTAAATTTTACGACTTAACTTTAATTGTGAACGGAGTGTAAAGTATATGGTTCGCTTTTAAGAATCGCGACGAATAATAAAATTACAGAATTAACATAACGGAGAGCAAAGACGTTTATTGCACTTGTTCGTAATTGTGTTACAGTACGGGATTCGTCGTTTGTCGTTTCGGCTGTTACACTAACCTCATTTGTTCTTGATTTTTGGCATTGCAGCTTGGGAACTGTGAGAAACTTCCGGATAAAGGTAAGATCTTGTTACGCTTCAGCGTTTTATTCACTTTCCTTTACTTACCGCTCTCGGTGACAGGAACAAACCATAAACGTATCGTCGCAAACTTAACCTAACTTTTCTGCCAATTTTCCATTTCACTTGCTTCAAAATAAATTACACGTGGCAATCATTGAATACGGTATATTGTATACCATTCATAAGATACACTATTAATACGCCTTGATATAAAAACTATTTTATTTATCCAAATGGACTTATCAACGATGTTCATATAAACAAATCTCTACGTTCTCCCAGAGTGCATTGCAAATGGCGACTGTTTAGCGCAATGCACGCTGGGAACTTGAAGATCGCGTATACGCGCATGCGTGCAGAACGGGGTAATACCAACCTCTTGATACTTACTACAAAATTGAAGGGATGAAAGATTATTCAGCCAGTGTCCGCCCCATGTGAGTACATGGTAAGTAAATACAGATATCCATCGTGTTAAAAGTATCAATATTTCGTAGGAATGATGAAAATAAATCGATCAACGATCCATTGAAACAATAAACTTTATTAAAATCTATAACAATTGACTATGTATATATTTTCCTTAAAACACTCCAAATACCGGAGTTACAGATATAAATCGATAAATTCGAATCTGTCGTGTATCACCATTTTTAAAAATCGCTCTATGACTCCGAGCTCTCTTTCTTTCTCTCGTGTTTCTTTCACTTTTACTCTCTCGTTCAGTATCGTTCGCATCGTGATAGAACAGTGCCTCAACCTGCGACATTATTAATAATCGTTCAGATCATGCGGAGTCTCTTCGAGACACACGAATTAGAATAACTATATATATAGTATAAATATGCTCTTTAATTACTTGGCGTCGAGACGCTGCCATGACTCGAGATGGACGTTTTTTTTTTTTTTTTCGTATGTTCACATAATAATTGACTCTCGTTTTAAATAATTATCTTGCGTAATAAAGAGTACCAGTGTACAAAGTATTCGTTCAGTGTGCAACTATGATGGTTATTAGCAGTGTTAGAAAAAACGAGCACAGGACAATGTCATATATTGTTACGCTGTTAGTTACGTGGCAAAGTTTTCTAAACGGGTGCATACTAGTCTCTTTAAAAGCGCACTCTTCGTCATTACAGGCACGTTCATCCTCTATTTTCTCACCTTCGCGATACAGGCCGGATGTCTGCTCGTCAAGAATCTCGCACTCTGGCCTCGTTTCCATCTCGCCCGTACTCCGAGCTTCATTTTTTGTTTCGCCATGCCTATTACGCACGGGCGAATTCCGATAATGGACTTCCGGTTGATTTTTCGTTGTATGTTGACCGGATAAATTCGTAATCGGTGATACGAGTTTGGTTCTATATTCAAGAACGTGCGATACATTATCCTCCGGCTCGATCGAAACTGGAATCGATTCCTTCGCTCTGGGTGTATTCAACGACGATCTTATATCGCCCGTGATATTTTCATCGGAAGTACTCCCGCTGTTCGAACGATTCGTCTCGTTATCCCCTAAATTACTGGTTATCGTAGTAAGCTCCTCCGTGGGATATTTACTAAGTTGATTCGTACATTCTACGAAAGGCACGTCGTTGACTTCCCTGAGAAGTTGATTAAATTTGTCGTAAACGCTGTCGGTCAAGCTACCCGTGTTGCTGCAAATGCCCAATTCACTCGCGGACGACAATTCATCGTCCACGGATTTGTCCACATTTTTTGTCGATAATGAGAGTAAATTCTCACTATCGACACTCATACCGGCCGATCGCGAGGAACTACGATCGTCGTCTCTCTCCGTAGTCGTAATTTCAACAATCTCGTCAAAAGCCGAGATACTCGCCGGAAGTTCGTAGTCATCGTTCAAGAGTTTTTCCCAATCGTCAAATTCCGATTGCGAGTTCTCGGAATTTCTTTCAACCTCGTTCTCGTCCCGAACTTGCTCGTCTCGTTTCGTTTCCTCGTCCGCGGTTCGTTGTATCAATTTTTCCAAATCCTTGCACAGCTGCTGGTACTCGGAGATCTCTAGTTCTGTAAATTGTTCGATACGTTGATTATCGACAACGGGAAATTCGTACGTCGACGATTGACGAGAGTCGCAACGTTCCGGCGAAGAATCTTCAGACTCCGTGACGATCATTGATTTTATCGAGTCAGGATTGTAGCTAGTATCGATCTCCGAAAGGCGTTTACCATCGGCGAACGAAACACTCTCTTGAGGAACGTAAACCTGAATTTTTCCTTGTAAGGCACTTTTCGGCCGATTACCATTGATATCGACATCGGCGTTGTTCGTAAAACGCAACCTCTCGCGCGTCTCCCGATCCATATTCAATGAATTCGTCACGTTGTTCTTAAAACTGGAACGATTCAAGTTGCACTTGTCCATGCCGGACGATCGATCGACGTCGTTCGTTGCGAAACTCGCTTTTTTCGTCGATCTTACGTAATCGTCGTACCAGTCGTACTGATGTTTATTGGTATTTTGACTCGTTACACCGTAAAGATCAGCCGAGTGTGACCTCACGGGGCGTTTTTTTCTCGTACCAAAGGTAAATGTGTTTTTTGGCGATAAGCTTGGTTCGTTCAACGAATCCATTTGTATAAATAAATTAGTATTTTTGTTTAAGGCAACGGACGTATCTTTGCTCATGTCCTTGCGCAGATTTCTAAATGCCAAATCATCGCAGACAATATCGGGCTCGGTTTTCGGTATGTACAACGAGCGCGTTTGCCCGTATTTTGTCGGTTTCGCGTGGAGATAATCGCTCTCGGTAGTACCACTTACAGGTCCAAGTGGTATTCCAAACGGTGGCTGTGGCTCGATTACTTTTAGACTGTTGTTGGCGTGACTTATACTGCGAAAGAGTAAATCGTCGCGCGTCAAGTCCGGCGTTCCTCGTCCGCTTCGCGGTGTATGCTCGAAATAATCGCTATCGCGAATCGAGAGATTTGGAGAAGTGGCTAGATAACTGATCTGCGCTAGAGACGATTGTCCATTCACGGACGATGGTCTCTCCTTGGGATTCATGCGTCTGTAAGCCATGTCGTCTTTCATTCTCAAATCTGTCTCTCGTTGCGACGTGCCGAGCTTAATATCATCGTTAACAATATCGTCCTTCTCGTTGGACGAGGTGTCCGAGCAACTTTTCAACGAATGATCGCCCGTACTCTTCTTGGCAGCATTTTCACGATATTCTTCCATACTACGCTGTTCGGCGCGTTCCAAAAGATCCTCGTCGCTCAGACGAAGACTGTTGTATATAGCTTCCAATTCGGACAATGCATCTTCCAGATTTTTCGAGCCTCTCTTTCTCTTGGCCTCGTCATCGTTCAGTATAACCGAAGAACGCGACGAAGGACTCTGCCAATCACGGAAACTTCGAGAATCGGGCATCGTTCGATTCGCCAATTGTTTCGAGTCCACCGATGGCGATGATTCGGAAACTTCGACTGTTTTCTCGTTGTCGCCAGAGTTGGCCAATTTTTGTCTCGAAAATAGTTGAACTCCCTTGGGCAACGAACTAGTCGAACGGCCGTAATTATTCGACGGACGTATAGAATCTTCAAAGTACGGTCTCGGATCGTGATTCTCTCGATCCTCCTGATAATCACGATTTTTCCGACTGGCAGAGTTCCTGCAAATTGCCGTTTTCACGGGATTCTCAGAATTACGATCGTCCATTCCGTAGCATAACGTCGAGCAGCACGGCGCAGCTGGAATCTCGCCCGACTCTTTCGGTTCATCGGATTTTTTCCAAAAATGTCGTAATCTTGTGGGAGCGACGTGTTCCGATAAAAAAATCTCATTGTCCGAATTGTAACTGCGAGTATTATTCGTCTCTGTAGGTTGTCGATAATAGCGCCTGCAAGACTGCGACGTCCCAGGATTAACATCGTTGAATGGGAAATGTACATTGTAAACATTAGTGAAAACACGAGATTTCGAGGATCGTGGTGGTGGATCAGGCGGCAAAACGTTCGATCGCTGCGAGTCTATCGTGCCTTGTCTCGGTCTGAGAGAACCGTAAATCTCGTCGGCCGGATAACATCTGCGAGAGTTACTCTTCGGCCATGTGAGTTTTTCTCGCTCCAAAGTAACATTCTCGTTCATGTCTCTCAGACATCGTTTGGATATTTTACTCGGGTCGTAACGATTCTCGATCGGTCCTGGCAAACTTTTCTCGCCATCGATCGATCCACGAGATCGTACGACGCACGGCGACGACCCACTCGGGGCGGAAATTTTTATCGTATCATTAGTTCTCCAGATATTACAATCGACGGAATTCGAAGAACATTGCGATGTCGTCAAATTACCGAATTTCGGTAATGCGTCGTTCGGCTTTAGTAATCTCGTGTCGCTATTACTCGTACCGTCGTCTCGAAACATACGTTTTATATATCGCTCGGTTCTCGCTCCTCGCGTTCGTCTGTTGCAGGAATCAGTTCGATGAATATTCTGTATATTGTCCTCGCTTCGAGGTCTCATCGACGATTGGCTCGATCGGTGAGAATCGTCGTCGGAACTACTATGTCCACGCAAACGATCTCTCTTCGCTCGAGCTCTTGCCTTCGCACGATTTATTCTGTTGGTTCGTCCTAAAAGATCCGAGGATCCTCCGCTACTTTGCGAATGGACGGAATCGTTACAAGCGCACATGGAATCTTGCGATCGATCTATATTATCTCTCGAGCCTCTGGTTAATTCGGATGTATCCCTGTTTCCACGACGATGCTCGTTTTCCATAGCGGTACTGGATCGTTCGATACTCGACGAGGTTCGACACGGCATTTTTCCCAATCTAGACTTCATCTTGCTGACTTTTTTGGTCTTTTTCTCGGATAACATGTGTCCCGGTATGTACGTTATGTCCTCGTCGTTCGACGATGGTTCATTGTGCTGACCATGAGATATTCTTCTTAGTAATCCACCGAACGACCATTTGCGATCTTTCTTCTTCTCGATCGGCAAACAATTTTGACTCGGCGGACGTCTGGTAGGTGGCAAAATGCTTTCCTCCTTAGTCATCCCTTTTCCCTTCGAACGCCACTTTTCCATTGATTGAAATATCGTTTATCTCAAAAGCTTACC
The DNA here is from genome assembly GCA_964017225.1 of Netelia inedita. Lineage (NCBI taxonomy): Eukaryota > Metazoa > Arthropoda > Insecta > Hymenoptera > Ichneumonidae > Netelia > Netelia inedita. The sequence continues at coordinate 13,016,723 of OZ024920.1, forward strand.
GCACGATTCCTTCTACCTGCAAAACATCCATAAATATATCTTTAACGGTACTCTCGATAACTTCCATATATTAATTATTCGACCTTTCTTGTACCGTGGAAGATGACGTATGAAGAGAAAAAAAAATGAGGTCACGAGGTGACCCACATTTTTGGAAATTTCTCAAATTTCATTGGTCCGTATACATCTATATTTCGATGTTGGACCATAGTTATTATTATAGCTCGGAAGGAGAATATTATTAGACATTGCCAGTCATGTGACGAGGATAAAAATTGCTTGTTGACAACTTCCAGTGTACTAAGGTCATTCATTTAATGTCTGGAGACTGTTGAGTCACGTTTTTAAGCTATATACGTCTGTATGCCATCTTGCGTCTTAGCGTTGATAAAGATCGTCTGTATTGTAAGTACATACCGAGTGCAGCCACACCCTCGTACTTCTCGAATAACGTATATAATCTGTGCTATATAGATTCGGAAATTCTATATATCTCACTTTCACGTTGCACTCACCTCGTTCGGCAAGCTGTTATACACACGATATAGCCAACGTTACGATACATGTGTCGATCGAACCCCCGTATCAAAATACGTGCAACGAAATTTGACCTTGAAAATAACTAAAGAAGCGGCGGCAATTTTTTTAAATTATTCGAATCTTCCATTTCTCGAAGAAATGTTTCTTCGAAAAAAAAAAGAACAAACAATTGCGTTACCGAGAAGCGCGTGATTCTTTAACTCGATACAAAACAGAGTGTCTTCTAAACATGGAAGCGCAACAGAAATAGACACTGCTACACATTATTCGCGCTCTCTCTGTCAAAAGTATAACACGAAACTTTGTTTCTTACGAAGAAGAATTCTCCTTACGCAGTAAGATAACACGCGTACACCCGAAATTCTCACCGCGTACTGGCAATCTTGGCTGAACGTACACGAGTGATACGCACGTACGAATGCGTTAACGAATATAAATATTTGGGTATACGTACACTCACGTACACTCGATTCAGAGCGTGATTCGACGTTTGAAGATATCTATACACGGTTTATATTATGTTTTTCTTTGTGACTATGCTCTCGGAAATTTGATATTTTAAGTGGGCGGAATGATTCACGCGATCACCGTCTTCACCTCCCTTGTCGTTAAGCTCTTTAAAAAAGCTCCATCGAAGTTCTAACCTCCTCAACGAGAGCTCAATAGCTCCCTGTCCGTCGATCCCTGACACTCCGCACAGTCATCGGACACTTCGTTCCTTCTTACGCTTCTTACCGTGTGTCCACTCTCGTACGTTCCAGCATATTACCTCTTATTCTTTACAACTTTAAGTCATTGGCTGCCTCCAACGGAATGCGAGAGCTTTCCATTGGTCACGGCTGCTTTCCTCTTTATTCTACTTACCGCTTATCCTTCTCCAATTCTATTCTATGGAAAGGGAAATAACAATGATAACTTGGACAACATATTCGAAGGAAACTATCAGAAAGGGAACACCAATAAGAAGAGACAATTGATCGTGTAAATTGCTATTTCCACAAATTTAATCTCTTCTGTGCGTTTTCGATACACCGAGAATGCATTCATTAATTGTGTTATATATACATCATAGAAAAATTCGTTGTTGAAATATTATCGATATACTTACATATACATTGATTAAAAATAATAAATTATTTGATTCCGTAGCTACTGATGTCTAGACTAGAATACTAGAAGATAAAAAAATCATCGAGCTTTGTAATAATACTATTTTTCTTATCAAAGATGCCTTAGCTTGTTTTTCTTTTTTCTTTTCATTTTAATACTATCAAGATGCATGGAGTGTATTCGGCATTCGGATACGTTATAAAGTATCTATATACGTATATAGATATTTGTATGTAGATTTACGAAACTTTCTCCGCCAAGAGCGTATCGGTCATGTACGTTAGTTTCAATAATCTTGAAAAATGCAATTTTTCCGATGGTAAGTTGACGGTCCACGCTATTACGCGTATTCCGCAATTACGCCATTGATGAATAACTTCTCTAAAATAGTAAAATTGTTTACGTATGATTGATTACAGAGAAATGAATAAGCAACCGCTGTAACGGTACTTACGGACTGACTACGTCTTTGTGCAATAAAATCGCCGATATCCCGAGTATGTAATACGTGAAACGTGGCAATGCCCATTCGTGTACAGTATCGAGAATACATGCTAATAAATGCTTGAATGGTTTTCTAAAACGCGCAGGTCCCGGTCCGTCCAAACCGCCGTATGATTTTGTTGAAAAAAATTTTGGTCTCCATGCGAGACTCGTGACTATACGAGGTTCTTTTCTTCTCACCTATGAAATATCGTTAGGAATATTATTAACGATGAATCGTTGATTTTAATAATAAATCAAGCTCGTACCATGTAGATAAGAATTGGATGAAAACTGGATATGATTGTTCTCTGAAAAAGCTCGGGATGCTTTTTGTAGGCATTTAAAATAACTTGTACGATCTCTAGACTCTTTTCTTTGATGTCGATAAATATACGTTGTTCGTTATGCAGACATTCCTCCAAAACATCGTCGAATAAAGCTATTCTCTCGACTCCGTTAAATTTTTCTCTGTATTAAAAGAAACGATTAGTGAATTAGCCGTTTTTGTACAATATATATTATTTAACGTTATACCTGAGAGGATGATTCTGACTGATGTCTAACTGCTTTAGCTCGTCCCAGGTCATTTCCTTAATCGTACCTGTTTTACCCGTAAGTCTTTCAATGTTTTCATCGTGAAATATGATTGGAATGTTATCTTTTGTACACGCGAGATCAAATTCAACAGCGGTACAGCCTTTTTCTTTGCTCTGTAAAGATAAAGTATACGTTAGTGATCTATCAAAGTGATTTATGCCAATAGAGCGTAATAGAAAACCATGAAATTTTTCTTCTGATTAATTGTTAGTAGCTCTGTAACTTCGGTCAGCCTAATTAATTAAATAAACCTATTATTATTAATATTATTATTATTATTATTATTCCAACTGTAACTAAACAGCATTAGATACAGAAAATAACAAACAAACTGGATGCAACAGGACATTAATGAGTAGCGTGTGATTGTACATTTCTGAAAGCCGACAGGCTGTTTTCGGGATAGTCATATCCTCCACCACGGTGGGCCACCACACGCATGCAATATTGCTTCCTGTTACCGTGGCTGTTGCTAGATGCATCGTCTTTATCCGCGATAAAAGGATCTACTCCTAATACGCGCTCTACGACTTTCAGATCCGACGGCGGATTTCTCAAAAATCTCATTGCTAAAAAAATGGCTAAACTGCCCCATATTATCCATGGTACAGAGAAATAATACAGAGAACTAACAACGATGATCCAAGCAGTCTGAGCATAGATCCACAAAGTGGCACTATCCAACAATTGTTTGAACAGAACAAACATTGTACAAGTTATCATAAACTTGTATTTCTTTATAGATTATGTATGTATTTTGTTATTTTATTTATTTTATTGTTTGCAGTAATCAACTGTGGTTGTACTATTTTCACTGTAGATGCGTCACTGATAATGTGAATATTATTTGCAAAAAGATTATGATATACGTCCGATATTTCATCGAAGCCCTGTGCAATCTATACGATTTATTAGTAATCCTTTAATGTTAAATCAAGTGGCAGTGGTTAATGTCATCAGTGAAACTACTCTGTGTCAGCTACGACAATCACGATCTAAATAATTGACACTCCTAAAACAGAACACGGAATAATGAGAAAAGACTAGATAGCTAGAACCAGTCGAAAAGCTTCTACGAGTGTCTTAGAACCTCTCTGAACTAATCAGCTGATTTCATAATTCATCGAATACGAAGTGACAAAACAATGACTGACCATTTATAATGGTCAGTCATTGACAGATCATAGTTTCTTGTATTCTTGAAAAATAAATATTTTCACGTTTGTCTATCTTTTCATGAGGAATATCGTATGAACGAAGAACAATTTTATTATTACGTCTTGAATCTAAGGGAAATGTACGTTTGAACGAGGTTGTAAGGGTTTGAAAGGAATGAAAAACAAAGGTTACACTAATTTCGCCGGTAATACAGGTCGATTACGTAGATTATTCTTCAAGAGTTGGGATATCGCGGGTCAGTGTAGAAAAGTATGGGGTTATACGAATCAGTCAAAAATATATTTACCTTGATTTTCCCAAAGCTTAGGGTCAACTACCAAAAGCCCCAAAAACCGCTTCGAACTGACTCCAACCTCACACAAGGCAATCCCAATCGTGCCTCAAAACCCAAAATTATCTTAAACTACATCAAACATGGTCGTCTCTTCGTAATTACCTCCAACCTTCACGGACATCTTGCATAGTCAACTTCATGGCGCGCATAAAATTGAAAGCGCCGAAGAATTCGCGCTGCTCCGCGATATATATTTTGTGTTGCTCGCTCTGGTATATATATCAATGCATATAAGCCTCGTAACCAAGAAAGATTTATAATTGAGAAAAACCGACAAAAAGCTGGATCGAAAGTGAAAACACCGGTGTCGACAATGAAAACCATGGCGCATCACTACGTGGTGACGGCGCACAAGCCGACAGCGGTAACGGCTTGTGTAACCGGTAAGAATAATTCGAAATACATGATAGAAAAAGCTTGCATGGGTCGGCCGCTGGTAATAACCTAAATTCAAAAAGAAGAAGAAATATATAGCGATTGGTCTCTGCGTACTATTATTACTGATGTTGCCAAATATCCCGTTAATTTCGTCCCTGATATATTTTTAGGCAATTTTACGTCACCTACGGACCTCAATCTGATATTGGCAAAGAACACGAGATTAGAGATTTATCTGGTGACACCTGAAGGCTTAAGGCCCCTCAAAGAAGTTGGCATTTATGGCAAAATCGCAGTCGTCAAATTCTTTCGGCCCCCGGTGAGCAATACAATTTTTTTTTTTATGTCTTTTCGCAGATAAAACGTTTTTTCCAATAATTGGAAATCAAAGAACGCGGATTACCTACCTAAAATGGTGAAGGAGGGCGTCTTCCACGAATCAATTTTTAAACAAATATACCGAAGAATAGATCTTTTGTAGCACATTGGATGCTATCGCTCTGTTGGATCTTATTTAAATGTTAATGGTGGGTCCAGATACATCGAAGATTCTCCTATAGTCAATCTAAGAAACATCTCTATTTCTGTATACAAATATTTTTTTGTTCTAAACTGTTCAGTTTTTTTGTACGCTATCTTTATATTTGTAAATATCAAATTCCACAATTCGAAGATCCTGCAGGTTATAGTCACCGCGTACAATTAAAATTCCATTGATCAAAAATGTGTTTAAAAAAGTATCGTTCATACAAAATTAGGAGCGATTTTCTTAAATTGTATTGCCAAAGTTTTTCGTCATGATTTCGAAATCTTACGCATCGATGTTATTATTCCGTTCAACTAAAGTATACATTAATTTATAAAGTCATAGTCTCACGGTGCAACATTTAATGGAATCGGAGCATCGGGTATTAAAGAAACTATCGGTAATAAGCGGAATGTTTTTATCTGCGTGGCAAATTTCGAAACGATAGTTTAAGACATTTTTAATTTATAAAGGATTCATCTTTATTTTATTCATTGCCTTTATAATCACCATGCTTTCCATATACGGAGGCAATGGCACAAAAAAAATATCTGGAAAGCACGAGGTGATTTAAAAATTTTATTTAGTTTCATCCAGTCACGCGATTCTTTTATTTCCAGCACGAAAAGAAAGATTTACTATTCCTCCTCACTACTCGTTACAATGCGATGATACTGGAGTGCGCCGGGGACGGCGAAGAGATCGAAATAATAACAAAGGCGCATGGAAACGTTGCCGATCGCATAGGCAAGCCTTCGGAGACGGGAATCAAGGCCGTTATAGATCCAAAAGCTCGGGTCATAGGTCTCAGGTTGTACGATGGGCTCTTCAAGATAATCCCTCTCGATAAGGATAATCCCGAATTAAAAGCATCGTCCATTAGAATGGACGAGCAACAGGTGCAGGATGTTAATTTTCTTCATGGTTGCACGAATCCAACACTGATAATAATTCATCAAGATATAAATGGACGACACGTCAAGACACACGAGATATCGCTCAGAGACAAAGAATTCGTAAAGACACTCTGGAAACAGGACAATGTTGAGCGCGAAGCTATGATGGTAATACCCGTACCATCGCCCATCTGTGGTGCCATAATAATCGGCCAAGAAAGCATATTGTATCACGATGGTACGACTTACGTCGCCGTCGTGCCACCGATCATAAAGCAAAGCACAATCACATGTTACGCCAAAGTCGATGCTCAAGGATTGCGTTATCTCCTGGGTGACATGGCTGGTCACTTGTTCATGTTGTTTCTGGAACAGGAGAAAAAAGCGGATGGCACGAGTTCGATAAAAGATCTGAAAGTTGAATTACTCGGCGAAGTTAGTATCCCGGAGTGCATTACGTATTTGGACAACGGTGTCATATTCATCGGTAGTCGACTTGGGGATTCTCAACTGATAAAATTGATCACCAAAGCCGACGAGAATGGATCTTACTGCGTGCCCATGGAAATTTTCACAAATCTCGCGCCGATAGTCGATATGGCAGTCGTCGATCTGGAGCGTCAGGGACAAGGACAGATGGTAACGTGCTCGGGTGCATTCAAGGAAGGCTCGCTGAGAATAATACGGAATGGAATTGGAATTCAGGAACACGCGAGTATCGATTTACCGGGTATAAAAGGCATGTGGGCGTTGAGAGTCGGCGGTGGTGGCACTTACGACAATACCCTGGTACTGTCTTTCGTCGGGCAGACACGCATATTAACATTAAATGGCGAGGAAGTCGAAGAAACCGATATCTCGGGTTTCGTCTCCGACGAGCAGACTTTTCATACGGGCAACGTAAGCGACGATCTTTTTATTCAGATAACTCCGAGCTCGGCACGTTTAATCTCGAACGAAAGCAAAAGCGTCGTTTCCGAGTGGGAACCCGATAATAAGAGGACTATAAGCGTGGTCGCTTGCAACGGCCGTCAAGTACTCTGTGCTACGGGTAACGATCTTTTCTATCTGGAGATCGTCAACGATCGCATAGTCTCGAAGGGTTACGCGACGTTACAGCACGAGGTCGCTTGTCTCGATATATCACCCCTTGATGGTTATAACGAGGCTCACATTGTAGCCGTTGGTCTGTGGACCGATATATCGATACGTATATTGACGCTACCGAGTCTCGAAGAGACTAACAAAGAATTGTTGGGTGGCGAGATCATACCAAGATCCATACTGATGACTTGTTTCGAAGGAAATACTTACCTTCTTTGCGCCCTCGGTGACGGTAGTATGTACTACTTTAGTCTCCAGAAGGACAGTGGTTCGTTGTCCGACAAGAAGAAGGTCACACTCGGCACACAACCAACGGTACTGCGTACATTCAGATCTCTTTCTACTACAAACGTATTCGCTTGCTCCGATCGTCCTACCGTCATATATTCGTCCAATCACAAACTCGTATTTAGCAACGTGAATCTCAAAGAGGTCAATCATATGTGTTCGTTGAACGCCGAGTCTTACGCCGACAGTTTAGCACTCGCTACGGACAGTACCGTGACCATTGGCACGATCGACGAAATACAGAAATTACACATACGTACAGTTCCACTGGGCGAATCGCCTAGACGCATTACTTATCAGGAGAGCTCACAGACCTTTGGTGTTATAACTATGCGCGTCGATATGCAAGAAAATAGCGGTGTGAGCGTAGTCAGACAATCCGCATCGACACAGGCGGCGTCAACGTCGACGAGTAGTCACATAGCTTCGCACAATAAACCAGGCCACACAGCAGCAAGCGATATCGGACAAGAGATCGAGATACACAACTTGTTGATCATCGATCAGCACACGTTCGAGGTTCTTCATGCTCACACGCTCATGCCGAACGAGTACGCGTTATCCTTGATATCTACGAAACTAGGTGAAGATCCAACCTCGTATTTCGTCGTTGGAACAGCACTCGTTAACCCCGACGAATCCGAGCCTAAAATGGGAAGGATACTCTTGTTTCATTGGAGCGACGGAAAATTGACGCAGGTTGCTGAGAAAGAGATCAAAGGCTCGTGCTATTCGCTCGTTGAGTTTAATGGCAAATTACTCGCGAGTATCAACAGCACAGTGAGACTCTTCGAATGGACGGCCGAGAAAGAACTGAGACTCGAATGTAGTCACTTCAACAACATTATCGCGCTGTTCCTCAAGACAAAGGGTGACTTCGTGCTTGTCGGCGACCTCATGAGATCACTCACGCTTCTGCAATACAAGACGATGGAGGGTAGCTTCGAGGAAATTGCGAGGGATTACAGTCCAAACTGGATGACTGCTATTGAGATTCTCGACGATGATACGTTTCTCGGAGCTGAAAATTGCTTCAATCTTTTTGTATGCCAGAAGGACAGGTGGGTCATTCGTTTACTCATTGTCCTTCGTAGCAAAACCTTCGTTATCTCTCCTATTGCTTATTTTATCGTTTCAATGTTATTGCGCGCAGTGCGGCAACGTCGGAAGAAGAGAGACAACAGATGCAGGAAGTCGGTCAATTTCATCTTGGCGACATGGTGAACGTATTCAGACACGGCTCTCTCGTCATGCAGCATCTCGGCGAGTCGAGTACACCGACGCAGGGTTGCGTATTATTCGGCACCGTGGGCGGTGCGATCGGGCTCGTAACTCAGATACCCGCCGGCTTTTATGAATTTCTACGTCAGCTCGAAGATCGTTTGACATCGGTTATCAAAAGCGTCGGCAAGATCGAACATAATTTTTGGCGAAGTTTTAATACCGAGCTCAAAATCGAACAGTGCGAAGGTTTTATAGACGGCGATCTTATCGAGAGTTTTCTCGATTTGAACCATGAAAAAATGGCCGAAGTCGCGACAGGTCTTAACGTAAGTGATAAATCGCCGTTAACGTATCACTTCTAGTTTTCGAAGGACGTTTTTTCACTTCTTAAATTCCCGATTTTACATCAATTTTCTACATTTCGTGACTTTTTACAGATTGACGACGGTAGCGGAATGAAGAAAGACGCAACGGTCGACGATTTGGTAAAAATAGTCGAGGATCTTACGAGGATACATTGAAATTTTATAGATAAAAGAAAAAGAAGAAGCGACGAAATGAAAGACATACTTCTTGTGGTTTCGTTCAACGGATGCGCGAGACGAATGATTTGCTGTGCTCTGGGAGCATGGGTGCCTATGCGTGTGTGCGTGTTGATAAGAAAATAATACGATGACAAAGAGCGAGCAGGCGTATAACTCATTGTAGAAATAAAGAGTACGTGAGGGAAACGAAAAAAAAAACTAACTGGATTTACGACAGATGTGCGCCCTCGAAAGAGAGAAACCGAAACAAAAATCCTCCAGTTCGAAATTTCATTGAGGGCGATTACGTACGTGAGTAGATTATATCTTTCCAAATTGAATTAAAAAATAAAATAATATTACACATCCTTGAATTAACTCGTTCGAAATAATCGTATTTTGTTACGTTACTTAGTTTCTTCTGTTATTTAATTTGCACACACACACACGATAACGTTCAAACGAATCAACGACTAAAGACGAAATTCTATTTCATTTTCGCGGTTAAAGGTGGAAGACTGTCCCTTGGTGCACCAGCTTTTTTCAAAGTCTCCGCATCGAAGAGCCACGAGCGTATATCCTCGATACCCTGGCCGTCTAAACCGCTCGCTTCGAAAACTCGAATCTTTTGTTTTACTTCTCGCTGTAATCTTGCAAAATTAAGCATTAGCAGAGCTTCGTTTCTCATCTGACGATAGGATAAATCCATTTTCCCGAGGACCAAACCAATTTGTGCGTTTTCAAGACGGGGCTCCACGAGCAACGAATATAACAACACACCGGCGGCACTTATCTGGCACAGATTACTCGCATCCACGACGTATAAAATCTTGTGTACCTGGAAAGGCAATTCCATCTTTTTTTTTCTTTCTAGAACCTATGAGTTTAATATTGTTTATTGGGTTAATTACGAACGCACCCTGTCGAAATAATGCTTCCATATCGGTGCCATACTACCACCAATTTCCCTTATGACCATATCAAAGTGTCCGTCACTGTTTTTTATTGTGAATAGATTTATGCCGTTAGTCGGTACTGTTTGACTGGCGTTGTCGATTTCGATACCACCTTGAAGACGTTTCATCAGAAGAGTTTTGCCGGATCTGGCCGGACCTAGGCACAGGCACATGATCCAATTCTTCCTATACACCGGTTAAAAGAAATGGAGCATTTTATGCTTCACTTGGAGAGAACACTCTCTTCTGGACAGACAACACGATGATAGACGAAGATATATGAAATCTCGAGGCATACTATCAGATATCGATCAAACAAGAACGTTTGTTGTTGCTTGGCATCCGGGGAAGAACGTTTCGTGGTGGGGGCTTGTTATAAAATAGTGGAATGAAGAGTAAAAGAGAATGCGTTTCTTTTTTATTTACGTTTACCAATAACTACTTAAAAAATTTCTTGTCGTTTCGCGATAACAAAAATGTTACATCTATTTTTAGTCTATCGTAAATTGTTTAGATCGCACGAGAACGATCTCTGTGTCGATCGACATGGTTAGCCATGTCGTCGACTAGACCACGGACACTTTTTTCCGTTTTATTTTTTGTTCTTCTTTGTTTCCTCTCGTTTTATTTTACAAAACAACATTCACAATTCATTTGATCGTCGGGGTGGACAATTAGAGAGGTTTCTTCGATCGTATAACGAATGAAAGAAAATAATATTAAAACAAAAACTTTCTACAAAACACACGCACTACTGTGGATTATATACTAAAAACTGTACATACAACAAGAAAAAACGCTTGGCGATAATACAAGTGCACTTGGCCTGCACGTTTCTCTTCGTTCCTTTTCGTCAATGTCGCTTTTTCGCATTTTGTACATCATATTCTCTACGCATTTATGTGCATATTTATAATCTATGTTACATTTCGTCCGTTCGCTTCTCTCTTATGGGATATATATAGGTGTGATCGTTTGGGATTCGCGCGAGAGGAACGGGGTCAGGTAGAAGATTCGGACAAATAATATTAATTATTCCTCCAAAGTGTTGACTAGAATTGTTACGGCCATCGTATACGAATTTCCCTTCCGTTACGTTCGCTTGGCCAACAAGACTCGTACTTCTCTTGGCATCCTCCACGAGTGTAGTTGACGATTTTTACTGCCGGCTATGATCTGTAACAAGAATGATGAAACAATTGTTATGTTTCAGTGGAACAAAGCTTATGAATCAGGAATAACAGAAAATCTTCGTGTGGAACTCACTTCGTCATCCACAACTTCCATACTGAGCAACATATTGCCAGGACCGGGAATGCTGCACACTAGTTTCGACTCCTAAAATACAATGTCGAAAATGTGTGTAAGTTCGCGGTAACGCAAACGGCAAGTTTCCTCGATTATTCGAGAATTCAAAATTTTTTCAAGCAATATTTTTGTTTCTTACCTCCGTGTCAAATACGTAAATGTTGCCATCGTAACAGCCGGCGAAGAGAATTCGACGATAGAGACGCATACAGACAATACCAACGCCTGCATGATATTGCGTTACTTGTTCACCATTCTGCTCAGATAACGATTCAATACGAAGAAACAAAAGACAAAGAAATGAGAGAGAGTTGGCGGAAACGGGTTTTTATCATACGACAAGAAAAAAACTTGAACCCACTGTAAAATTGTATACTGGAATGGAAGTATTGCTGGTACCGCAATACACAAGATTTCCTTCTCTCAAGAGACTGTAAACGGTGTGATTCTTGTAGCCGCAAACAGTTCGAAGAAAGAGCCCGGTGAGTGCATCCCTTATCGTTATCGGCTGATTTCGCGATGCTACGATCAAGACCCTTCGGGGACCCTCGGTACAAGTTTTCAGCGCCAGAACGGATTTGTCAGAAAATTCCAATCTATCGCCTTTCACACTACCCGACTGGAAGAATCACGAGATTTACGTAAAAGAGGCGATCCGAAACTATGAAAGGTGTAATCGCCTCTTAACGGCTATACAGACAGCATTAACAAACGACAAACAGAGGAACATTTAATAAAACATAGAGACCTTGATATTGTAACGAGAAATGTGGCCAGATTTAGTGCCGACGTAGATGGTACCCCAGGCTTCGTCCATACACTGTACAGGACTTTGGACATTGGCTGGCAGTCGATCTTGAACACCGGTCTGGAAAAACGGCCGACACTATGAGCTATCACGAGGAGAAATAATGAAGAAAAGCAGCGAGGACGGGCATCTGACGCGTAAAGTTAGCAAGAGCCAAGCAGGGCCGTGGATACATTTCATCAAGCCTTCGTGCAACAAACACTTCTTGTCTCTTAAAGCTCAACAAAACGTTTACCGTTATGTCGTAACACCGAAAAGTTCCATCCAAAGAACCGGAGTAAAGATTCCAACGTTTTCCAGGCATCTCAAGGACGTGAATGCAGGTCACAGCAGCCTCATGGCCCTTGTAAATGTTCAATATACCGTTGGAAGTTTGACTGTATCTATAAATCGCACCGTCCTCGCTAGCCGCGAGAAACGAATCGTCCAGCACCTAAAATTTCATTCGTCATGTATCAAGAAAACAAAACGAATCGAACCGGATTTCTTGTATGAAATTTGTTGTGCCAATAGTATGAAATCTTCATAATTGATTTTATTTCTGAACAAGCGAATGACAACGTGTAGCCTACAATCTCCAAACGATTAATAAACGTGAGGAATCGAGGTAACGGAAAGGGAAAAAAATAGTTTTGGAATGATCAATAAACAAGACTAATCGAGATAGGAAAAATAGAAATAAAAATCTACGAGCTAAAAAACAAATTTTCAAAAGTCAAGAATATCACAGCGATTAGACGTAATGATTAAAAATTTGAATGAAAATAGTCAATCGAAGCGAGTTTCATATTTATAGATGAACTTCGAAAATACGACTACGCAACAAATACGATAGAATGGTGTTCGTATTTAAAATTTTGGTTTTGTTACATATTTACACGATCGAAGGCTCATTTTTCGAGGCTTCGGCGCTTTCTCTTCCTTCGAGGTAGTTGATTTTACCTTGATATCCAGTATCGGACCTTTGTGAACGGTATATCTTGTCCTTCTCGGTTGATTAGCTACATCATCGTCGTCCTCGGATTCGGGCACTCTCTCAGCCAGACTCTGTCGTTTTTTCTGTACCCGCGCCTGACTCTTTCTCCTCGAATATCTGTACCTCGTCGCTAACGTTGGCAGGATCGTCGGGAACATCTGTCGTGTCGTCGATTTCGTCGATGATCTCGTACTCTCCTATCGAATCGTCTACATCCATTGGCTCATCCTCTTCAACGGCTATTACCTCTGTCGGGCTTTTATCATTTTCAGCTTGATACAATGGGTCCCGAGCTACTTCGATGTTATCAGTCTCGTCCTCCTGATCGCTGATACTCGTTTGTGGCAAATTTTCATGCACAACCTTGACGATGTGAATAGTGGCTTCGTCGTCCTCGTCATCCTCGTCATCCTCGTCATCTACATTATCTTTTCTTTCTACATTGTCGATTATTACACAGGGCGACGATGACCTCTCCACTGTGACTCCGGGTGACTCAATGGCTAGACGCTCGGAAACATTCGGAACGGTGCTAACTTTAGGCTCGGGTTCTTCGGCAGTGTTCTCAATGGGAGATTCGGTAATGACGATTTTCCTCAAAATC
>OZ024920.1:13648302-13838390 GCA_964017225.1 Netelia inedita
GACCTACGCCAGACTAATAACCTGTCACCGAGGCGACTATAATAATCCTCACCCGCGATGCTCGGTTGCAAGTTGCAGCTTAGACGCAAGCCGTGTATGTTCACAAAGAGTCCTCGTACAGCAGCGATATAGAAATAACATCGTGGTCTCTTAACCTCGTTGGTGTGTGTCGTGTCGTGTCGCTGTTTATAATGTAAGAGTGGAGCGATCATTGTGGCAATTTCAAGTGTCTGATGCCATGATATTACGCGACGAAAGAAAAAGAGAAATACATCACCGATTCTTAACCTCCACTATGATATACAGTTTATTTTCTTTCTATGTCGATCGCTGTCTTTCGTCTCCCGTCTCTTTACCCATGTTCCATACAATTCGCACGTGCTAACGAACGATTATTCCCAACATTCCCCGTGCGATGCCGTTGTATCCCGCATGCATGCGCGCGCTCTGCAGGCCCGTTGACAAATCTGCTACTCGAGAGCCGAGAGTGAGACCAACGGCTCCAAGTGCACGCGAACGGATGGGTTACACGCAACACGGACGCGCGTGTTACGGACGCGTGCCCATCTATACTTCACTCTGCCGAGTAATATATATCTACTACCGGTAACTCGTTCATGTCATAACTATCCCGACCTTGTATGTAGTACCTAGATGTATAACATTGTATGGAAACACACCGCTTTAAATGTGCCTGCCGAAGACCAATATAAACTAAAATATAATTAATTCGAATTGATTATGTTTTCTATAGTATAGTACGAGATGCGTGATAAATAAAATGAAACCAAAACAGGTAGCGCGAGCTCAACTTGTGATATATCTATCGGACAGAATATAAGAAGCACCAGTTAAGATCGCAGTTTTTATACTGTTATTAATTCCAGTCTGCCATGGAACGACTTAAATCGTCGATAGAGGAATTACTTTAATCACAGACAGCATCAAATGGTAGGATGGGCACAGGTCGCGGCGGGTCAAGAAAGTCCCCTATGTAAATAAAAGCGTGGCACTATATACAGGACGTGGCAAAAGTCGGGCATCGTCCCGATAATTCTAGAAGCACAGTTCATTTCTGAAAAAGTTTCAGATAAAAGTCGCTTGATTTAGAAGTTGCCATCTTTTGAACGCAACCCTTCTCCTCATCCCCTCACAGGGGGAGGGGGTGGCTTTGAAATTTAAATGGCAACCCTCAAATTTTTTCACGTATTATGATTGTACGTAAAAAACATGTAACTTCTATCTGAAATATTTGTTTATTAGGTGTCACCCTGACGCTTTGAACACCTGCAACAGAAAATCTCATTCTCCTATTTCATGCAGTTCCAAATACCTTAACGACAGCCTTGAGCAAAAAATCGCAAGAGGCAAAAGTTGTTTGGTCTTGAGAATGATACTGGTTAGATACTAAACCACCCCTCATCCCGTTACCCCCTTGCACGGGGTGGGGGTCACTTTGAAATCTTAAATAACTCCTGGATCAGCATTACTCGATGTGTACCACATGGAAGCGCCGGATCTGACATCACTCGATTTTTTCTATTGAGTACCTATCTAATTTGTGTATACGAGACCAAACCTGCGGATATTAACGATCTGAGAAACAGAACTTTAGAGGTCTCAGATTCCATAATACCAGAAATGTTATCAAATGTTACCGACAACCTCTACCAATAGTTTGCTCATAGTCAAACAGTGGAAGGCGGACAGTTTAAGCATCTGATAAGATAAATGGGAGCGCATCGAAGGTTTGGAGTCGGTAAATACTGAGGGAGGGGCGAACCTCGGGGTGATGGGGCGAGGGGTGGTTTTAGGTTCAAAAGATGACAACTTCTGAATCAAGGAACTTTGGTCTGAAACTTTTTCAGAAACGAACTGACTTTTTAGAACTATCGTGCCGGTGCTGCACTTTTGTCGCACCCTGTGTATATATACTGCACGATACTATATATAATCTCGACTAAACATCATAAGATCCTTTGATAATTTAATTCGTTTAAATACCGAGATACGGGTAGCTTAATGATTACATTACATAGGCGTTGTGGATGTTAAAGAGCAGTAGCGGATCATAGAGAGATTTGACTTCAGTTGAATGCACACAAAGCTACATTAGTAGTTTGCTGACACATGCCCACCGAATTACTTAAAATGGAAAATCTGCGACTATGATTGCCGAGCACTTACCATATATGCTGATGTCTCGCCTTTTCGTGTACGAGTGACTACTAACGTAGTTTGATGTAGCAGTGAAGGTAAACCTTGCACCTTCGGTGACGAAGACAGGGAGCCTGATTTAAGTGTATTCGTGACCTAGACAGCACGTGGTGAATCCTTAACAGCAAAGGTGCAAAAATCAAGCACTCAGCATAGTAGAAGAACTAACTGGCGGCACATAAATGGTTAGTGGCGATCTTCTGAAAAAACAACTATTTTAGGGTCTTATCCATATATGATCCATGTGAAAAAGAAATTCATAAAACCAATATCAGTGACTGTAGTAATAATAGTGGAATGTATCATAATATAAAATAATGTATCCTCTCCTTGGAGAATCCTGGACAGTGGAACAGTACGTGCTCCATTTCTTCGTGTCGACTTAGGCACAACGGGTAATCGGCGCAATTCTAAATTCCAAAGCACTGAAGATAGCTACGAAAGCAACTGTGCCCAGGAAGTATCTGGGTCCGGTGGATGTGTCTTCTGTCCGCCCGAATCGTGATGTCAGGAATTATGTGATGCGTCGATCTAGTATCTTTTGCTGCGTTATACTGCGTCAACGCTGCCACTCGTCGATGGACTCGCCCTGGACTACCGAGAGGCAGACAGAAGCCCATTCTACGCCCTCCTTTACGGGATCCATTGGCAGCCATCTCCAGTTCGGCTTCACCGACGTCTAACGACTTCTCATATTTTTCCGTTGCTACGTAGTATGTTGTCGGCCGTCCGCGACCTGTATTGCGGAAACAGGTGTAAACGATTCCATCAAGAGGTAGGTATGATGGAGTGGCCGCGAACTAATTTCTGTTAGCGCCTTCTCTTGACCAGCTTTGTCGCTACCTTAAGCCGCTGCCTCTTCTGCTTGTAGGCTATGCCTAGCTTTGTCGGCACGTGCTAGCATTCGTATGTGCGCCCCTCACCCATTTTCGCACCTGTAGATCCCGGTACTGTTTGCTGATAACAGCCACCTTTATCTTCTTCTCTTTGAGCAGCTGATTGCCGTGACGATTGACCAAGCTACCTTCTAGGGGTGGTGGCCTCACCGAAGTCCTGGATGTCCAGGATTTCCTTATGATTACGATCCTTCACACGAGATCCTGATATTTTTCGTCTCTGGGCAAGAGGGCCTTATTTCCATCACTATGTTTCCTTAGACTAAAGGTGTGCGGGTGCGTCTCCCCTTCATGAATGCATCCCATTCCACTTGTCAATGTATTAGGCTTTCCAGACTTGCTACCTTACTATCTTCTGTTCTTTGCTCCGGTGGTCTGCTTCTCTGATGGTGGAGGTTTTTTTCTCTTGTCAGCCATTATTTGCAAGGATAACGCCCCGGCTGTAACGCATGCGGTATTTTCGATACCGTGCGTTAAGCACTGGATACCATTAGCGCACTCACTCTGCAAGCTAATGCAACTTTTCGGCGTATCTCTATGATCTTGAGGGCCTCGCCTCAAACAGGCATAGCATAAACCATGACAAAGGTTACTACTGCCGCTAGCAGCCTCCTCTTCCCTGACGCCGACCACCGACGTTCAGCATTAGCCCCGCCAAAACCCCTACTACCCTTGCCACTTTCCAACGTAGGCATGATGTTTGTGGGTAAGCCTTACCCATCCCAACTTCATCTAGTTTAAGGCCAACTGAACACACTCATCGTCGAATGCGATCGTATGCCGTTTCGAAGATATGTATTTCGTCTTCATACTTGGCTTGTATCACTATCATCGCATCGTCTTTGAACGCGGTAATCTCTGCTCGGTCTAGTAGATCCATTTTTTGCAGGCATACATTATGTTTTACGGGAGTGGTCTAAGAACCGAAACTTGGGGTATTCCTCGAGTGGTTCGGTATTCTCTTGAGCCATCCTCTGTTTCGTACTTGAGATGCCTGTTGCTGATGTAGCTTCTAGTCGCCCTCTTGAGGTAGTTTGGAACCTGCAGTTTGTTCATTGCCGAAAGGATGATTCACTTGATATTCTACTTCGCTGCATTACATGTATTTTTGATGTCAATGCCACAAGAAGGCAATACCTCTGCGATACCGTTTTCCATGGTTGCTTGCCGTAACTTCTTTGGCCTTGCTGATCACCCGCTCCATCGCGTGCGATGTCGGATTAGATTTTCTAAAGCCTTTCTGAAGGTTGTCCGCACGCAGACCCCCAGTAGCGGCGTCGATCCGAATGTGAATGGTCGTTTTCAGAATCTTTCCCCCAGCATCGAGTATATAGAAAGGCTATAAGACGATGTATCGTAATGTGGATAAATGCTCTTCGGCAGGAGAACGAGCCTCTGCTACCTCCAGCGCTCAGGGATATTGGATTCACTAAGGCATGTGTTATACATTCTGATAAACTACGTTTAGGATGTTGTTCACGCTAAGTGCTTTCCCTTTGCCCACTCTGCCGCAAGCTTCCAATCCTCCGAGGTTTTTAGGAATACCTGCCTTCTCTTGTCAGTATTTTTGCAGCTCCAATCCACTGCCTAGGCGTTGAAGTCACCTGCCACCACTCGTGGGTTCTGATCTGCTGAATCACTGACTAGGTGATCCAGAATTCTCTCCCAGGGTTCCTGCGTCGAGCTTGGTGCGATGTAGCAGCTGTACCTACTGTCTTGCGAAGCGGCTTGCAGTGCAATTTTGCCCTCGTGACTTAGTGAGTTCGTTACAGCCCCGCGCACTTGTTCCTTCGTGGTCCTTTCGTCAAGGTCCTTGATCTCAGTCGATGTTAACTACTTTCAGCGTGACTTTCGATCATTGCTTGGTCTTTCAGGGTTGTCAAAATTGCCGTGCAGAACTGCACCGCCTATCATATCACCACCCGTGAATCATGAAGACATTTGGCTTCACCTTCGCCAAAGACATATCGTTGTTGAACTTTACTGACGAGTTCCGCGTAAATCAGATCTCCATTTTAGCCGACGATCACCACGTTAGGTAGAACATTGCTCTGTTGAATTTGGGATGATAAGTTTTTTTTCGATGTCGAAATGAATTTCAAATCTCGGTTCTATGAATTTTTCAAAATCTTTCCAGCGTAATAAACTTATTTTTGTATTTTAATTATAATGACGTTACAACACGTTTTTGTAACATTGATAAAATAGTTTGCTCGATAGATTATAATGCGACCGATACCTATATTATAACGGGTTGTATATTGCATACAGCCCGTTTTTCTTATGACTGAAGATCTACACAAACGCAGCGATGTAAAATTCTTACGACGTATTATCCAGCTGAAAACCCTCCTCTTTTTTTCTCTCTCTATCGAGAGTTGGTAACTGTTTCACTCCAGTAGAAATACCTTAATACTTCTACCGAAGATGTAAGGCGTACAGATGGAAAGCGTTTCAATTGCGCGCACTCTGAGAACTTAGTGTTTCTATACCGAGCATCATCGCATCATATAACCTTAAAGCTTTGTTGCGATTAGTGTTCATATTACGGATTATGATATTCCTTAAAAATCAGAAATAGGTATCGGAGACGAGAAGTTTAATGTTTAGACAAATATCGTTCCATTACTATCGGATGACGTCCATCATTTCTTGAGTGAATTAGCTGTGAAACAAACGCATGAAAACGCAACATGGCCTTCCTGCAATATGAGCCAGACTCCGCGCTGACGAAATTTGGTGCCGCGGCTTAACGACAACTAACGTCCCGCGCTCTGGCCATGCAGAACAAATCCAAACGAAGAATCTCAGACGATGTATACCCACAAAACGCTTCATTATATTTATCATCACTTACAGACAAAATATCCATAAATCTTCAATCGATTACAACAGTTCGGTACGAGTAAGGTGAATTATGTCCTTCGATCGGTGACGACCTTTTTCTTTCCGAAAGACTCAATGAGAATATTGTCAAAATTTAATGATGTTACAAGCGTCTGACAATTTTCATCAAAGTTTAATCGATAACAATAAGATTATTATGAAAAATCCGCTTGCTTCTGCAAAAATTGCTACCCGATCGGCTGTTCATACATAGTTCAAGTCACCATACAAAATGGCACTCTCGTCGCCGTTTTTTCGAGAATAGTAGCATTCGGAAAAAAGTACCGATACTTATCGTGATATCCTGAGAGCGTACGGCTACTTACCACCGGATCTCAGTTGATAGAAGGATGGAAAGTTATATCCCGTGGTCCACTTATGTCGCTACAAGACTTATATCGAGCTCGAGTAAAATATGGACTAAAAAATACAAAGTTACATCTTGCATTTAGCTTTAAATAGCGGAAATAGAACTTTATATACACACATCGTTTGTAGATAGGGTTTCACCCTCTGAAAGGATTTGGTGGTTTTACTTTTACCGCAAAGTTGTTCACGATTTTCGTTGTCCCATTGGCGACAGATGAATGAACCAATCCTAATGCGACGACTAGGCACCATCCATAACGTTGGAGACGCGAAATCGCTATTTTACGATCATGTATCCCAGAATAAACGTACATGCATCTCAGTTATATACCGGGTATTCCATTATTCTTCACACAAATCCACGCTTGGATCCAAAATTTGTCATCGAAAATCTACAGCTTGCATTAGCATTACCTAAAGTTTATCAGGTGGACGTTGAACAGTTGCACTTTAGGGCACGGTCGAAACCTAAACCTGCATATTATGGTCTTCCGATTCATCCTAATCGAAAATGTGATCGATTTATCAATAAACACGATAAATAATGAGGTGTGATATTCATAAGATATGAACAAATTGGTTGGAGATACAAATAAGTCATTGGGCCCTAATCAAATTCTATCATCCCCGATGGTATCCTCAATCGGTAACCACCCATCGAGGTATAAATTCAATGGATAACTCATACAACGACCCTCCTAACTGGAGGAAGAGAAATAAAAAATCTTAAACATCATTGTCAAATGCATCTGGTGTGGGATGCCCCAGATGTTAACAACCGCCAGTTTCACTCTGCTCGTGTTTAGAAATACTCTATACAGGTCTTCTTCGGAACATCAGCTGTACAAGGATCATTCTCGTCCTGCACTTGGCGCTGCAGTTCGCTCTCACTCTCGTTCTCGACACGTGAAATAAAGTGCACGACCAGAGAAGTCGAGTGAAAGAGAACGTTGGCGAGATGAAGGAGTGGGGGAGAGTGCCAAAGGGAGAGAGAGAGAGACAAAGATAGTACTAGCCACGTGCGGCCAACAAGCTTCGTTGGAAGAGAAGCGCCATTGGAAAACTATTGACCGAGCGACTCCGGCGGGGGGGGGGCGAGAGAGAGAGAGAGACAGGCGGCCTTCCAGCAGTAGCCAGGAGTAGCAGTATGGAGGCATAGCATCACTGACGCAACACTATGAACACAATACACGCTCTGTCGGAACAATTGAGTGAGCCATGCAAGGGACGGGACCGCGCGGCGGTTCGCGTGGGAGTAAAGAGGGAAGGTACCGTGGACGCCGGGTAAAGCATAAACGTTCAACACGTCGCTGCTCATTCATGAGTTCCGGAACTTTACAACCCGTGAACGAAACTGAGATAGAAGATTTACGTATATACATATATACAGGGCAGTTTGTTTCTGAAAAAGGTCCAGACAAAAGTTGCTCGATTTAAAAGTTGCCATATTTTACCCCAAAACCGCCTCTCTCATCCCCTCAACCCCTCACAGGGGATGTGAGTGACTTTGAAATTTCAAATACCTCCTGGATTATCATTACCCGTTGTGTACCATGTGGAGGCGCCGGATCTGACACCACTCGATGTTTTTTATTGGGGATACCTAAAAAATCGCGTGTATGAGATCAAATCTGCTGATATTAACAATCTGAGAAATAGAATTTCGGAGGAGTCAGACTTAATAATCCCAGAAAAGTTATCAGATGTCACCGACAACCTCTACCAACGGCTGGCTCATAGTCAAACAGTGAAAGGTGGACAATTGGAACATCCGATGAGATAAATTGGAGTGCATCGAAGGTTTGGAGTTGGTAAATACTGTGGGAGTGACGAACCTTGGGGTCCTTCGATGTCGATAGTATCGTAGTTGTTTCCCAACGCCCCTCTTCAGGGCCAAAAATGATGCGTGATATCCGATGTGGAACCTCTACGTGGTACACATAGGATACACATTTTCCGATCGTATTGTAATCTTATATTTTAATGCAAATTCCAATTTATCTTTATTTGTCTTGGATTAAGATTATCTCGAAATAGCTGCTCTTAGGACCGTAGTCGTTCTTTGCACATATTTACTTCTTTTGTTCACTGTTTCTGCTATTTGTGAATAAGATGGAATTACACTGCGTTATAAGCTAATGAAAATGTTTTGCATCTTGCATTGTGTCTTCGATACAGTGAGGGGAGTGTTTTTTTTTGTAAATGTATAATTATAATTCAATTGCTTTCCGAAACACGAAATTAGTTCGTATTTGCAAAAACTTTAACTATTTCTGTGCCGATATAAGCAGAAAATTGAAGAGTGATTTTCACCAATTATTCACGAATTATTGCAATAAACAATTTGTTTGTTTTGTGATACCTATTTGTTGTTATATTCATCATTAACATCATGAACGTCTAGAAGTGGAAGAATACAACATTTTGCCCTTTAAACTTTTTTTTATTTCGGTCCATTCCCGAAAGATCAAAGTTTTTAAGTATGCATTGACCTCTTAAGAGTGACGTTCCGGCAAAACAAAAAATTTCGCACGGTAAAAACTTTGATCCTTTGAGAGGCGGATGATTGGGAAGAGGGGTGGTGGCGAGGTCAATTTACAAATATGCACACGCGTATTGAAACGAAATTATATTAATGTTAATTTAACCCGGGATAACAAAAGGCTACCTGATCATACGATGCAATTGACTAAATAAACGAGGGACAGTTTCAACC
The DNA here is from genome assembly GCA_964017225.1 of Netelia inedita. Classification (NCBI taxonomy): domain Eukaryota; kingdom Metazoa; phylum Arthropoda; class Insecta; order Hymenoptera; family Ichneumonidae; genus Netelia; species Netelia inedita. The sequence continues at coordinate 13,657,387 of OZ024920.1, forward strand.
CCTTAATTATGAGATATCGGAAAACAAAAACAGCCGTTAACTCTACTTTTTTATCCTCTACCTGTATACAAATTTGTATTCCAAATGGTTAAAAACTCTCGGAGATAGGTATGTAAAAATTGCATTTCCGCAACGTGAAATTAGTTGGTATCTGCACTATTCGCATATCTGGTGTATAGTACCTACTCTACTAAACACCCCTATTTTCGAGGGTGCTTTTCACCCCTTAAAAATCGGGTTCCGCAGATATAAAAAAATACGTGTTGCCTATTTTTTCGGGATTCTTTCGTCAAAGTTTGCTGCCAGCGTCATTTTTGAAATTTTCGAGCTGATGCCTTTTTTTAAGAAGAATACGCGACGATAAAACATTGTAGAACGACAGCGGTTTCCCGATGACGGTCTGGGTTTGCGCTTTTGTCCCCGGTTCCACCCGCTTTGTCGTCGTCGAACGGATGGTTCAAGTCATAAAAACATCGACGGCGGATATGCCTACACGTACGTCTCAAAGTTGGTATTTTCTATCAGTAGGCACCCCGAGAAATAAAGAGGGCTTAGGCCGTCGGTGAAACGGAAAACGCCTTCAACGACGCTTTAGAAGCCTCGTTGAGCGTCAGAATGCATCGTACCGTCGTATAACTTACAATTAGATCGTGCTACGTGTTATATTTTTGTGAATTTCGTTTATTTCAACATTATACTATATTAATTGTTAATTTTCAATAAACTTCTATTTTTTATCGGCAATTAACAGCCTAAACTATTTCAGCAGAAAATCTCTTAACCTGCAAAAATCGAAATATCATTACAGTCAAACTCCTACAATACTGTCTGCTATTTAGTTTGAAAAATCGACCGATCATCTTAAATGTTATAAAATAAAAATGATTCAATAACTAGTGCGTGGGTCAAAATCAGCGAATTCCTCATATAGTCTTATTTTCGTGAACATTTCTGGAATCAATACAAACTACTTTATACTGAGTCTATGTCGAGGAATTTATAGAAAAAAAACCTTCACTTCGAAATATTGCGTTGCATTATGTGAAAAATTCTACAAATTCAAACTCTGAAGAACTCGAGTTTGAGCAAACCATCTGTTCGCCGTATAGCCTTTGCGGTTAGCTGAACATCACGAGGAATCAGTGTGTAAATTTCCATTCCCAGATTTTGTTCATATTCTCTACCTATAATTAAGTAACAATTATTTAGGTTCGCAAACAGTTTTTTATTTTTATTGCTAGTAAATAAAGCCGAAGTGATCAAAGCTGCCGAACTTTCGGGTAATGATACATTCTATCATCATTAACAATCATCACAAGCGTTTTAGTGACAATTCTAACTTTTCATCATAATAGATTCATGTGCAGAAACGAACAGTTTAATTCTCATGTAATAATAGTTACCTCTGTATATGTCGTCATATAAGGATGCACTTTTCTAACGAAGATTGATGTGAGCGCAAATCGTGTTTAATTCTGAGGTATTGAGGAGAAAAACGTAGTTGAAAAATGACGGAGTTATTTGTTATTCAAAGTGAAAAGTGTTAGGATAGTTAGGATAGATTGTTATTTTTAATACAACGATATAACTGTTTGTAATTGTTTTGATCACATTTACCACATTTTCAGTTGAAAGTCAAATAGATTGTCACCGAAACGATCGAAATCTGGATTTTTTCGTTACGTCCCTCTAAAAACAGGTTCATATTGTACCTTGGCCATCATTTACAATGAACTCTGCGCATGTACGAAGAAACAATTTTCTCCTTATTCCGGAAATTATCAAATTGCTTAACAATTATTTTACAACTAGTGAAGAGATCAAAGCAAATGAATTAAAAAATAAACGTTCCATTTCGTGAGACTGACAATGTATATCGTACATAGACGATTATAAGTTTTGAAAAAATAATAATTGTATCTTACTACAAATTTAGCTACCATCTTAAAACTAGGAAAGTTTCATAAACAAACAATGGTTTCTAACTTTATAATAAAAATCATAGTAATGATAAAATTGTTTGAATATAAAAAATTTAATAATAAACAATAATTACTTTATCAATTCGTCATAATTTCCTTATCTCCACCTTGAATTTTGTTAGTGCACCTAAAGGAACATCATATAGTTTCAAGACGCCTTATCCAAACCAACGAAAAATAAATTCATTCTAGAGCGTGATAAAAAGGTTTATTTCGTTATAAAAATGTTACTGGCATCGATGTCACATACTCGAAAATGTAATTGTCCCCTATCTCCCCGCGAGTGTTATTTCTCTCATGACACAAACCCTTTAACTCGTTGATTACAAATTTGATACGCGTTCAGCTCTAGGATATACGAATCGTTTTTTCACTAACCGATAATTTGTCATATCGAACTTGAACCCAAACCCCGGAATCAATTATCGTTATTTATTAAGCGACTACTACTGTGCACTCGGTATCGACGTCAGTATAGATTTTACCGACAAGCGCCATAAAAACGGGCGGGGGTGTTCAAAATCTTTGAACAGGCCCTTTTTACAACGATGTCATAAATGTGTTCAAGAGAAAATTGAAGATCGCGGCAAAGAGAGGGAGAGGGGATGGGTGACCTTGGTTAATAATTTTATAGTACCTTGTCTAGGCTTGCGTAAGCCTGTGTACGGAGCAAATTTATAAGGTGTGACCATAAGCTATACATAACAATATTTTATTGTTTAAATATTATTGTGAAGGGAGATGATAGTCATAGTCCAACAAAACTGGGCTACCTCATCTAATATATGTAAGTTAAAAATAAACATCGAGAATTAGGTAAATCCTTCAAACTGGACATGCTATGGATCACTTGAGTCATTCAGTATATATAGGTGGGATTAAAGAAAGGGGGATAGCGAGAGAGAGGCAGAAAAAGAGAGACTGTGAGACGTAACGAGAGATAACACGCATCTATCGATCTATAGTACTACATACCACGACTGCGTCACAATGACGTTGTGCCTGCACAGAGCTGTCACCATGAGTTATGTATACGTGAAAATTCGCAGGTAGTCACATACCAGAATAAAGATCTCACTCAAGATTCTCCGATGGTCGCGCGTCTGAAAACAAATACTCACAGACGAGATCCACGAATTACATCGGTATGTATGTATGCACATATAGGCATATATGTACACAGAAGGATGTCTGTGTATAGGTTTATCTTTTTCTTCCGTTTACGCGGCGCCAAGAGTTGAGACCGCGACCTTTTTATCGTAAACAGGCGGGTGATTAATAATTCATGAGCGACCGTGGCTAGTGAACGACGACGTTTGATCGATGCGGTGTCGAGGGTCTGTATATATGTATATATATGAGGCATTCTACGTCAAATCGACCACGTTTGAACCCGACCCCTTTTAATTTTGCTAAAATTATTATATATCATACTACCCCACTAAAAACATTTTTGTGTATTTTTTCAAATTTTTTTACCCACCCGAAAAACAATTTTGAATTAATAAAAAATGGCGCTTTTTTCAAACGCTCACTACTTTTTCAAAAATTACTGAATGAGTGTTTTTTTAAATTCTTCGTTTTTAACGCGCTTTAAAAAAAAATAACAACAAATATGCCATCATATTTTATCAATATCTTTTCTGTATATTTTTCTGAGAAGCGCGTAGAATAACGAAAAATTTGAAGAAAAAAACGTGTCGATTAAGCCGTTTTTGAAAAAGTTATGAGCATTTGAAAAAAAACGCCATTTTTTTAAATTCATAACTATTTTCGGTGGGATAACAAAAATTGAAAAGAATCACAGAGATGTTTTAGTGGGGTAGTATGCCATATAAACATTTTGGCAAAATTAAAAGGGGTCGCATTTAAAAGTGGTCGATTTGACGTGGAATGCCTCATATATAAACACGAGGAAGTATCAAATCTCGAATGATTCGTACAGACTGGAGATTCTGTCTACTTGTGCCTGTCAGTTTATCGCTTTTAAATCTATATCACATTACGGTATATAAAGATTTATGTAGTTTTCGAAAGACGTATTATAGAGTGGTAGGTCATGGTCGAGTTTTGAAATATTATCATAAGTATATATCTTTCTCCCATTCGCTTCGTCGGTATACCGTTCGAGTGTCTGTTCATTTGCTTTTATGTTTCGATTTTCCACTTCCTTATCAAGGGAGTTTTACTGAATTTTGATAAAAAAAAATCTTGAAACACTCGGAGTGCTTCGAATATTCTGAACTATTAGAAAATCGTATGTGCGATTAATGTTCGAATCTTCAATCTGTTCACTTTTTTTCGTGACGAGACAAGACTACGCCGTGGTCCATTTTGGCGGACCGGCCCGCATACATAAATTGTCGTCAATACCACCAAACATCATTTTACATCAATTTGAAACTGAGATAAATCAAACTGCAAGTAATTATAAAAATAAAAAATACTCTGCCCTGAGAATTACAAATTTGCATATTGGTTTCTCATAATTTCTATTTACCTTTTACAAATCTTATTTCTACGAGGTCAATAGATTCAGGATTGTTTCTCATAGAGAAAGCTTTGGGAATGAGAAACAATAGTGAGAAAGCATCTCGAACGTTGATAATTTATATGATTCGTATTAACATCAAGATTATTCCTCGTCAATTCGTCACACACTTTTCAATGATCATTCACTCGAACGGCACCTTTATGGAGGAGCTGCGATGCGTATCAACGCGAGCGTTTCAAGAAGAACTGTTTCTTTTTTTGTTTTATCAGGAGCTTGGATTTCAGCAAGAGAAATTAAATCCGTAGATCAATGCCGATGAGCTACCGTTACGCGCAGACAGGTGCAGGTATAATATTCTATTTTATAGGATGGGCAACAGCTCTCGATTTCTCGCACGTTCTCTACCGTTGATTACTGGGCGGCGAGAGACACGAGCGCATCCTGGGCGCGGTTCCAGGGCATCACGAACCGGGGCTCTACAAAATAGCCGTCCAGCTAACTAGCTCGGGCTCTTGATTGTTGGGTTGCCAAAACAGGGGCGCGATATCGCGTTAAGCCTTTGGAAATACCCGTTCCTCTCCCATATAATAAATAATTCTGCGGCCGCAGGTTCCGTTTATGTCTTAGACCGGTCGTTATATAGAAAGGGTGAGGGGGAGGGGGGGGGGGGGGGGACTGAACTAATTGTATGATTCATCAATGGCTAACGTACCTAGGAAATTTCGGAAGATGAATAACAAAATTATGGATTTTTTTCGGATTCTTATGCCGAATGATGTACCGCAGAAAATTATTCAAATGAATTATAAACAGGGAAATCATTTTCCTCAAGGCCATCGAGACTCCCTCGATGTTTTTAACGTTATTGGCCCACATTTCTTTAAATATTCATCGATTGGTGAGCCCTTAACAAATTAAAGAGGTAGCGAGTGAAAGTTCACCTCCAGGTCATTGAACGATACAGTCAGAATTTATGGATAGAAGAACGAACAATATAGATTTCGGAGGAACGGGTCGTCCAACGACGACGATCAAATCTTGATGGCGCATTTCGCCGGTCTTTTTTGCATTATTACCTTGTTGATATTTCTTTGTCAATTGCGACGTGAGTGACCGTGGCTTGCGATATTATTATAATTACCTCGAAGGTAATCTCGAAGGTGCTACCTCGAAGGGTGGAACATATAAGTGTAAGTAATGAACTTGTTCAACAGTCTGGCGATCGACTCGACGGTTCTCGTTGAGTCTACTTCTCTTTCGGTCTCCAACGGAACCTCCTCTGTTTTGTCCACGTCCAATTTGTCAAGTATCGTTAATCAGCTAAGTTGGGCCCAGAAAATAAGATTACGTACAAATAACATTCCAGCCAATGGACTACGGCCGCGGTAGGTAAGAGGAGTTTTAAAAAAATGACCGGTATATAATCATAATAATACATATACAATGTATTATTATGATCGTCGAAATACACCATCACGAATTATCAAAAAGGAAAGCACGGCGCAGAAATCATTTGCCTCTTTCGACAGAAATGCTCATTTGCGATGTCATTCGAATTTTCGTATCACTATTAACGATCGTTATCGACTCAAGACGGGTAATAAGGCCCATTTATAATGTCACCGATTGTTCATGTTTTCCGTACTGACACGATGCATGAAAAAATATTGAAAGTATATATATCAGTATGTCAGCAGATAATCGACCGATCAAATTTTGTCCCGGGTGACCTACCTCATGTGAGTTAACGACGATGAAGCCGTACACCAACGACACCGTAACAAACGGTATTGGCTCGTTTCTCACTCCCCTTCACGCTCTTCCTCTTTCTCGCTATCGTGGAATATACAGCAGCGGGTCAAAGCTTGCCTCTCTCGCGTCACCACGACTGCTCACCCATTCATCTCGCGTACGTCGCGTTCATCCGTCTGTCCTGGGTTATCGACATTTTACGCGGGAGGTTTCATCGATTATTCCGCACTTCGTTTCCGATATATATGCTGTAGAATCCTGACTGTTTCTCTAAACCCTCAGTGTCGCGAGTGTTTCTCCTGAGTGTACAAACCCGATCATCCCGGACAGCTGTGACTCTCACCCTCGACCCCTCGCATCCACCCCTTCTCACGTTCCCTCTTTCACTCTCTCTCTTTCTCCTGCGATTTGACAGTGAATATTTGACATTCCTAGCATAGTTTGGCTTCAGTTCGATGAATTTGAAACAATTTATTGGGTGAAGGACCAACGTCTAGTAACGCTGTGCCAGCTGTATCAATGAAATTTACGGTGCATTTAGAAAATACAAATGAAAATAAAGATTTTCAATTATGTATTATATAATATAAAAATCGATGTTTTTTCGAAACGTTTGAATGAGAGTTATTCATTGAGATAAAATAAAATTGTACATAAATCATGAAACAGCATTTCGCTAAAGCTACGTCAGTGTGCGCCCATACATAAATTTGTAAAGGACAGCGCATTGCGCCCGGGGTCCAAGTACTCCAGAAAGTTTAAAAGAAAAAAGCAAAAAAAGTTTCAATGAAAGCGAGCCAGTTCGGAACGGTGCCGAGGAGGAGGGTTAATACCACGAGGAAAGAAGAAAAAACAGGTGAAAGTGATGAAAGTAGTGAGTACATAGCGTATAAACACAGACACACATGTATATACGGCTATAGAGACAAGGGAAGGAGTTAGTCAGAAGAGGAGGAGTAGTAGGGCGAAAAAAGTCGAGAGAAGCAATAAGGCACGAAGGTCCCTCGGGAGGTCTCGGTAGCACCGGAAGCACCAGAGTTGAGTTCAAGAAGCAAGGTCAAGCACCTACCGGTTGGTGGCCTCCCCGGTCATGGGTCGTATAAGAGGAAAGATATACAACGGAAGAGAGAGGAAAGAGTTGGGAAATGGAAAGATTTATAGTTTTGCCCTACGGACCGGCTGGATATGACCCAGTTTTTAAAATTCGTCTCGTTGCGTGCAATCCTCCTTCATACCTGTGTCCGTGCTTGCTCCCCTGGATTTACCTGCGGCGTACAACAGCAAACTTAGGTTTACCGATAACCTTCCGAGATCCTCGAAAAGAAGATTTAACTTTCAGTGTGACAGTACTCGAAACCGCAACTAACAAAGTCTTTTCACCAAGTGCTATCTCGTAACGGATATAAAAAGTTGATTTTTGATCGCGAATAATCGCGATATCTTTGGTTTCGATCGATGAAAACATCGCTTTGTGTAACTAATTGAATTATGGTTGAGCATATTTGACGACCCCTGCGATCTGAGATTCCATTGTATGTATTACGTGGATGGTTTAATTCAACCCCAACGAACCAATTAATTTGATCGATGATTAAATCCTATGTAGAGATGCATTTTTCTAAACAGTACGTGGGTCTAAATTCCCGTGTCGGTATCGTGATTTAATATACATTGCCATCGGAGTAAATTCATCTCTAGTTTATGCGAACATCCACTTAACTCAATGAATCAAACTAACGAACTGTAAAGCGAGACTGAAAAAATCGCTTGCTCGAATTATACAACCAGGAAACCCGAGGCTGTACTTCGCTTAAATAAGTAATTAATAGAATTAACAGTTAGTAATGCTTCGTCTGATTTCAAATACCGCTGTTACATTGCATACATCATTACATTGCAGAGATGAAGATATAGTACAAAGCGTTCTATAATTATAAATTTGTTATTATATATAATTATTGTTAAAAAAAATTGTTCTCTTATCGAATCTGAATTCTCGATGTAAAGAAAGAATTGTTAATTGTCCTTCTGGTAACGTATTATTCGAATTTAAGTTATATCTCAGATCACACGGTCCATAAATCCCGGAAAATCTTGATAAACGCGCTCTCAAACTCGAGTTAAAAAGATGTGATCACCGGACTCTCGATATCGAAGAAAGCCCGGATAATGCAAAAGGTAAATCCTTCGATTTCAGCCTTTTTTCGAGGCTCGGAGTGGTTCTCGCCCATAAAAAAAGATCCCAAGTCCCGGATGTGAATGAATCTCTACCGAAGTATCCTCGTCAACGGGAGGAGGTTGATAGGATGTTGGTGAATGGAGGGATGAGGGGTGAAGTCGAAGGGGATTGGGGGTTGGCGGGTGTCCTCGAAGGACCTGTTGCTGACGAGGGCCATTATACTCCTATTTTCTCTTTCTACTACCCTCTCTCATCCGTAGCCCATCCCTCTCTTCCACCCAGCCGGTGTATGTCCGCGGCAGTTAGAAACCGTCGGTCGTAAGGGTTGAAATTGGTGTGCGTGGAAACTCTCCATGGGCCCTGTGGGTATAAACGGCGCGTTGTGCCACAGAGGAAACTCGGTTATATGGGTCGAGGAAGGAAGAGGAGGACGAAGGGAATGAGAGACACACTGGGGTAAGTATATCTATCCTTTGTTAATTCGGCTTTAATGTGAACAACCGTAGGGATCCCTCCTACGGTTGGAAAGGAGTCTGTTGCTCATGGAGTCACAGACAATGGGGTCACTAGGGTGTTCCGTGCCAAGTTTCCATCCTGTGTGTGCAACGCTCTTATTGCTCGCTTCTGCTACTGCTACTACTGCCTGTGTATATAACTACCAGCTGGACAAGTTTAGACCGTCGGCGCGTGCTGTGGCGCCTAAGAGAGTGAGGCAGATTCCGTAGTTATGTATATATATATATTTGTATGAGCTCACACACCTGACCGTATCTCGCCGTTTATATGTTAACGCCCGAAAGAGGAAGTGAAACGGAGAACGAGAGCCTCTAATGTATAGGTACGGAACATGTATAGGTACAGCACGTATAAAGGCAAATCCCTATCGGGAATACTCGACGTGCGATCGAACGATAGCATCGACCCAAGATTTAAATACTACCTCCTTCACCGCCGCGCACTCCGGTGCAACGACCGTAAAAGATAATATCGTCAGGTAAACGATTCGACCACGGGCGCCGAGCGGCGAGCTATTTAGGTATTACAGGGACTACCTATATACCCAGCATATATGGTATATCCAGGGTTGCCGCCATATTTCCGAAATTCTCGTATATAATTTATTTATTGACTTACGTTTATTTTTACTAATTATCTTCCTTTCGAAAAAACCTTTGTTTCAAGATATGCGTATCAGATTTGTCGGCGTATTTAAAATGTATTCGGGCATGCATACAACTCTATTTCTTGAGAATTATTTGAACTATCGAACTGAAGAAGTGCATGGGAAGGGAGATTAAACAAATTTCGATCAATTTTAATATGACATATTTCAAAAACAGTCAAAAATTGTCATCAGATATAAAAAATATATTCATTAATTTGTTTATTCGACAACAGAGAGTTGAACAAAAATGACGACGAAGACAGGATTTTTTACATGAATGAATCTAACAAACGCATCCTCTACAAGAAAATAGTCGACAAACGGTAACAAAAAAGGGTTCACCCGTTTATTCAGCAGTACATTATCGAGAAAAAGTAATAGGGTTAAAAATGTTCGTTGACTCGTACGCCAATTTTGATGATCGCAATTGATTCAAATAGCGATGAAAATTGTAACACTGACACGAATAGCTACAATAGGATAAAAAATGGAGAACTTTAGTTTATGAAATCACCAAAATACAAAATTGATACAATTGACCCTATGTACTCTCATCCGCTATACATCACGCGTGTACCTGTGATTATTTAACAAAAAAACAGCTGTTCGATGACTTCATTCTTTCCTATCCACGATGAGTTTTCACGACTACGCGCAAATACACGAATCCCTGAAACTTCGAACAAAGGTATGCTCGTATATTGCTTACCTACATGGCTTCATAAGCATACGTACATATATACAATAAATATACATATACGAGTATAAATATACGTGGATAAATAGTACCATTGTGCGGCATAGATAACTCTACAAAGATGTAGATATATTTATGTGCACAATAAAGTGTATTTATAGGTCCGATTTTCTATGGAGCATACACGAACGTGAGAATGGGGGATGTGGTGGTGCATAAATCTCGTACGCCCATCGCATTCAATGACATTTCTCGTTGCATATTGACATGCATGTCTGGGTTCCATACATACCTACGTATATGCACAATATATACATATATATATAATCTATGTATAGCATAGAATATAGAGAGGAGATGATGTGGGATGGTGAAAGAGGGTTAAAAATGGGTGGACTTCCAATCCGAAGAGAAAGATGACGAGGAACAACGGTCGTTCTCCCGTTCTTGTTCTGTCACCTTTCTCCCTCCCCCGAACCCAAACCCAAATGTAAACCCATTTATCAAACTTGGGTAATCTTCATAAATATGACTGATATGAATATTTTTTTGATGAAACTTACGAACTATCCATGTCCTGACCAGACCAAATGTGTCATATATTGTTTCATCAGACTGATGAAACGATTGAAGTACTGAAAGACATTTGATGCTAAACAATATTTACAATGATATTATAGTATGTTTATACTCCGTTCAACCAATCGGGAAGAGGATAAACGAATAAAATAAAACGACAAACAAAATTGATCGAAATAATTAAGGTGTACATGGTCTATTCGACTTATTGTTAGTTGACTTGCTTGGCTTATTTTCTTTATAAATTTTGATTGATTCTTTAAAAAAAAATTAAGGAAATTTCGCTGTTCTTCGAGAATTTTGACAAAGTTAGGATATGCCGGAACATCTGGAAATTTCAAAAAATGTGGGCCAAGATTGTCATAAGACACAAAAGTAGCTTGCATTCCAACTTCCACAAAAAACCGCAACTGGCTTCCATTTACATAATTACTTAGTATTATTTTAAGCGCATTATCAAAAGAACAATTCGACGATGGGAATGCAATGAAAAAGAAAAACATATAGAAGAAGGAAAAAGATGGGTGAAAAAAGAATGTACGAATAAAAATAGATAAAGTTTTGTATCGGCGAATAAATCTGTCACGTGTGGCTTTCGCGGTCGAATATTGGTGAAAAAGTGTCCTCACTCCGACAGACGCGTACCTAATAGATTAGTCAGTCGAGATATAAAAATGGTCGATAGGTATTTTGGGCATATCGATATGTATTTCGCACATATATGTACGTACATACGTGTAGCATTGCCGGAGCGGTGGTCACGGTTAATATTTATTTCTCAAGCCGACAAAGATTTCAATAATCGATTACCGCCAGGGTCACGTCTGGCGTGCGGTCTGCACCCACACGCGGGCATATGGTACTTGTCCCCGGGTGGTATGCGAGATACGTGTACACGGAATAAAAAAGCAAAAGGAAATATACGATCGCTCACACGTGTGACGGATGACGAACGATCACGCGGAGAAGAGGCGAATGTGCTATCGTAAAAATATCGTTCAAGCGTGTCATTCGAGCTTTAGATAACCTGTTGCTCCATGGCTCTTTCCGTGGCCCTTCGCGTACGCAAACATACGCACACATACGCACGTGTTCGCGCGAATCCGTACACGAGCCCACATATGTGCTCATGTATCGCTCTTCGCCGCTCTTCAGTTTTCTGTCTCTATCGCATCCTCCTCTTCCCTCTCCTTCGCCGTAAACCTACCCTAGCGCACACCGGCAAAGTACTCCCAACCACCCACTTCGGGGAATCCCCTTGGCTCTAGCTATACAACCGATCCGCGTATATCTATCTACGAGTCGATGTAGGTCGCGGTGCACGTGTTCCCCGTTACGGAGGCATTCAGTGAATACTCAATCCCACCGAGAGCGGGACACACGGAAAGAGACAGAGTGAGAGAAAGAGAGGGGGGTGGGGTCGGGGGAGAGAGAGAGAGAGAGCCAAGAGGGTGGAATAAGTTGTGTGTCGGTGGTGAATGCGTGTGCTATATCCGTCTTATGCTAAACTTTGCAGGTTGTGCGAGTTCAAACGACGCGACGTGGCGCCACTTGTTGGACAAATTCGCGAGCCGTTTTCCGCGTCGACCGTTATGGAGGGAATCGCGATAAATGAAAGGTAACCACTCAACACACATTATGAGTTCACGATTTTTCGAAAAAACTTTACGGCGCTGAGCTTTTTTCCGGATATGCGAATATGAATATCGTGGTCCATAGATATACGGGAACGTGGACATTTTGCACTTTTCGATAATCCAATCAGATTCGGGAATTTGCGCGTTTGAAGGCATTTTTTTATACTTGCGTAGTTAGATATTGTGGGGTGGAGTATTTTTTTCCGTATAAATTGCGTATGAGCGGGAGCTTTTCCGACAATCGCTGGATACTATTGTTGTTTTAATTAATTAATCTTTGATTTTTTCTTACAGATATCGCAGACGATAAGCTTTGCAAATTATTGACCCGTAGAAATTGGAGTCCAAGTACCATAACGCAATTTCGTGCTATTGAATTGCTTGTGGAGTGTAACTGGTTGCCTCAGTAGCCGGTGGGCTCACATACTAACTTCTTCTGCCACGCCTTTTCCTCACTTCCGGTTGCACGTATGGGCACGGTGAATGGTCACGAGTGGTACCATCGTGCAGTTGTATGCGAGCTATTTAGACCAATGATTGAAGGGTAGATCGACATGTGCGCACGTGTTGACTTTCAGCTAGTTAAGTTATGGCAACTTATTGTTAGACCATTTAAACGATACTCTTAAGAACATCGAGAGGAGGCCCGGTAAAATATATCCACCAGTTACGATAATGAAATTCTCGATTTTCCGCGACTTCAAACCGATTGGTTCATTGAAATATTACGGTCTTCGTCGAAGCAAAGTCGAGCTATTGAGACTTTGTCTCGTAAATCACCGAAAGCGCAACAGCCCCAATATCGTGACTATAGTCGCTTACATGCGGCTATAGTCATGATATTGGAGAAAGGTGGACTTTCTCTAAAAGCAACCCAGACTCTCGGAATGACGGTCTGAGAAAGAGATATAATAAAAAGAAAAAATACTATCGGCACTGCTTGATTTATAAACAGCAAGAGTGAGGGAGGGAGGGAAAGATAGAGAGAGAGAGAGAGAAAGCGCGCGCGTGGGCGCGGGCGCAGGGGGAGAAGGGGGAGAGAGACAGAAGACGGAAGACAGGGGGACGGCGAGACAAAGTTTCCGAAGGGTTTATAGTACAGAACCAGTGGTGGTTAGACGACCGCGATGGTCCTGACCTTGAAAATATATATATACATCGATATGAAGTATATAGTATTACGTTGTGCAAGTACCTGTACCACGATTGAGGTCGGTGGCGTCGTAACCTACATAGAAGGCACGGAGCGTCCTTACAAGGGCACCATGAAGTGGCAAAGAGGGGGAAGAAGGGGGGAAAACGAGAAGGAAGGCAAGGGATATAGTCAGGATCATGGTGAGCGGTATAAGGGTGAGTGAGTAAACGCGAGATAGGAAGGGGAAGGGCACGCGGGTACAACCCCTCGAAGCAGAGAGCCGCGCGCGGCATGGACTGGCCAAGTTTATGAATGGAGAGAACTTCTGCCGTATCGGCGTGCATAACCGCGTATAAGACGGAGAGTTGAAGAGAAGGGGAAAGTATTTATGTACATAAATGGAGGGATGTTCTTACACAGAAAGATGCTCAGAAGGTAAGCCTCAGAGAGGGAGAGAGAGAGAGAGAAAGAGGGAAGGAGGGAGAGAGAGATGTTTATTAACGCCGTGGTTGTACTTTCAAGCAAATAAAGATGAAACGGTTAAATATAAAAATACCTAGAACAATAAAAATATAACGATTAAATATAAAATAAAGTAAAAATATAAATATAAATATATAAATTGAAGAAAATAAAAGTTATTAGCTTCATTGATAATAAAGCACAATTTCACAAAATTATAGATTGCAAGTCGAACACAAAAGCGTGCGAACGAAGAAACAATACAATAAAATAAAATAAAGATAAAAATAATACACAATACAATAAAGTAGAGATTGGAGAATGAATATAACTATTAACTCCATAATTAAGCGATAGTTAACACGCTTCGATATAAAACAAAATAACGACAGAAATAGAAGACAATCCTATAGCAGGAATAAATAAACGTGCAGACTAACGTCGCCATCTCCTCATGCGAAAAAAGTAAGCATGCAGGCATGTTTTGAGCTTAAGCTGGTCGGGGATGCTACCGTGAAAGAGATTGAACGTCAAAAGTACGTCGACAATAAGACAAACGAGTTAAAATACGTCACTGTGCAATACGATGGAATATGGAAGACACTAAACGTATTCAGTCATTATCGGAACAGATATTGCGATTCTTATGAACTGATAAACAATGCAGACGGGCATCGGGGGGATTGCGTATGGAGGATCTTATAAACTGCAAATTCGAGGAAATACTGAAATCTGGAATTCACCGAAAGCCAGCAGAGCGTTTTCCGATAAGATAATATTCGAATACCACGCCTAATCTTAAATATGAATCGGATCCCAGAGTTAATGTGGCTTGGAATAAAAAGGTTCGATTCCTCTAATAGGTTATTATATACTAAAGTACAATAGTTGACGAGAGGAAAGCTGAGCGATCTGGCCAAGCAGGTCCTCAACTCTAATGAGAGAGAAGCTCGATGGTGCTTGGGCCTATGTAGTGCAGAATTTACTCATCTACATACACCTACGACGTCATTGCGTCATGCTCAATTTGAAGTCATAATAACTTACAGGTTGCGCACTCCGTTGACATAGGGAATAGTGATGTTATTGACCATTATCGGGTCCGGTTCGTCAAAGTTAATCCGACGAATGAAGGCGCCGCTACCTGGTCTAGGGATTTTTGACTTTACTAAATCCAATTTTAAACAATTCTTGTCAGTATAACTGGTGATGGCCCCAACGTCGTATGATATACCTGCCAACAATGATGCTAGTTCAGATGGGAGATAACCAGTATTTATTTGCACGTCACCAGCGAAAACCATATGTCGCGTGAACTTTAGGTTGGAGGATATATTGTTTATAAAAAGAGAAACAAGCAAGGGCCTCAACACTGTCCCTTATGGTACAGCTTGCGTTGTAGTCAACCACTTGGATTAGTTATCATGATGACATATGACTGTTTGAGATCTGTCCATGAGGTATGAGAACAACTATCTCAAAACATTGTTAAAGAAGCCAAGTTTATTGTTTATGTCGAGGATCGGCCACTGCATGAATCTTTTATGTTAGTATAATTTCCAACCTTTTCTTGGTCCAGCAAGAGTCCCAGCAAGATTTTATATCTGTTTCCTAAAATCACTCTATAAAATAATTAATAACCACTAGGTACAACTGCGATAATTATTCACAGTAGCTCCTGAGTTTGAAAATTTCTTTTCAGATATTGTTTAATAGGGATAACTAAAAACATTGAAATTGCAAATTCGAAAAAATGGATCCCATCGTTTGCCCATTCTAAGACTAGGCTTAATTTTGTTTTTTACAAAAAAATTAAAAGGAATCGATGACAACTAACATTGTTAAAAACAATAATTTCTTGTTAAAATTAGAAAATCTCATAGTAATATAGTTTTAAAAATTTCTTCGGTATTCTGCTTGAAAAGTACGTTCAAAACCAAAAATTAATAAAAAAAGAAAGTGCAATTTAGCTAATTATTCGGGAGTTATGAACATTTAAAAAAACCGTCTTTTTTCGAAAAATGATATCTCGTGAATGGCTTCGTAAAAAGATATTTGTTTAAATCATGGAGGCTAGTCTCAACCAGTACTAAAAAAAAATTGTCAAGGAAATCGGAGATACAAAAGTTCCAAGTTGTCCGATTTGTCGTGGAATGCATTATAAAATAGTATGAAGATTAATTTGGCAACAAGCATATATTTAATAAGATAGTACGTATATTATAATTGACCTTGGATACTTGAAGAGATTTTTATTTAATGATCTTTTGTGGAAACGGAGGAACAGATCAATACAAATACACTTGTTTCAAGTTTTTGTTACACGCCGGTGTTTTCCAGGAGGATGTTTTATAACTTTTGTAAAGATACATTATTATTTTCTGAACACGATTAAAATCGTTCGAACAATAGAACAATATACTAACGTAGCGGAAAACCACGAGAATATTGAAATTAATGATCTGTATCTTACATGCGAGAAAGGTTTCGAAATTAATTTTAATTCGTAATTTTGAACATGAATATAAAGGTAAAAAATGCGTAATTTTTTACTTTTTTATTTATGTTCAGAATTACAAATAACAAAAAATGGATTTGTTTAACAAAAAAAGCGACGTGGTATTTTATTAAGAATCTGCATGCAATTTTTTCAGACAATTGCTCGAACGTCGTTTAAGTTTTGGAGCCATCCGCCCAAAATAGCATCCAGTTTTGGTCGATCCGAGAAAAACGTGCTTCAAGTTGATCGACGGCTACCGTATGAAGCTTGAGCTCTTCCATCGCAATAGATCGCGCAATCGTGCAATAAACAAAAAATTAAAAATATTTGAAACTTGGTAGAGCATACAAGTTTTTATGTTCATGAGAAATTGTTTCTGTTTTCATTAACGTACAATCTTTATAGACGAAAAAAAAGTTTGTTTTTGTCATCAATCGATATTACCGTCAAATTACCGAATATTCTCTAGAATCTTCTTCGAAGGAAATACAAAGTCGTGCATTATACGATGTAGCCAACGATATTGTTCCTCCTCCCTTTTGCTTCTCCGGCAGACGGCTACAAAACAGGACTAGTCCAACGCCATAAAAAACAACAGAATATATTTCCACTCATGAAGGAAAAAGAATTACAATTTAAACAAAAGTAACGAGTTTAATAATAAAATTCTTATGTCTTAGGAAAATTTTATCATTTCTGTTCAGCTAATAAAAGGTGAGTCGGCACGATAGTAGGTATAAAGTACTCGAGCATGACCTTGCATACATCATTTTTTACTATTAGACATTCTACGACACGTAACTACATGATTTTTCATCGCATATTTCGCCCACAACGTACAGACGGCCCGCACTAGGTGATATCTATTTTTTAAACTGTCTGTTTAAGAGTCAATGTTGCAAACGACGAGCAATTCGAAAACGCCATCCGTACTTTCTCGAGCACTGGGCGTTAGAGTTTTTAGGATATCTAGAAAATTATGGCAACAATATTGGGGAAAAAGCATTTAGCCATTTTTGCCATAACTCTCTAGATACCCTCAAAATTTTAAAGCAATCGGTTGCTCAGTTCCGAAGAAAGTATGGGTCGCGTTTTTGAATCATTAGTCACCTCTAATACTGACTCTTAAGAGTGTCACGAGCCATGAGGCGGTGAGAGCAATGACGATGATAGCTTGGTAACTTCCTCGGTAACTCACCAGATGGTATTAACGACTACGCGGTCTAATGAAGTGAACAACGATTCATTTTTTCGTTTGTTGTTTTCATGAAGAAATTACGTTTTTATATGAGACTGGCCAGTTTGAATTTTTAAAATAATCGTTTCTACAAACATTTCATTGAAAGTTTGAACATCCTTTTGTACATAATGGATAAGTGGAATGATATAAAGTTCACCGGAAGTATATACCGCATTGTTTAATGAGTGTATGTTGAGAAGAGAGGAAAACACTTAATTAGCAACTAGTTTTATTAATCTATTCCGATTATTTATCAGAAAATAACATTAGTTTGGCCAACTCCATTCCCGCGGTAGTGTTACAAACAATTTTTATTAATTATATTACATCTATGATTTATATGGGACTATCCGAAACCCATGTCAAAGCATGTGTCCAATTTAACACCCTTTGACATCTTTCGTTCGTATCATTGATACGTATCACTATGTTGACTACCCCCCAAAAAACATAAGTAATTATTTGAACTAGTTGGAATTACTTGATACTTGGTCCAAAGTATTTCTGCCTCTTCCTCAAAAATAAATATGCATTCGTTTCCGACGGGACACCTATAGGTATAGCTAGAAAATACGTACCTACATAGTGTCATGATATTTACAACGAAAAAAATGCTTACAACGTTAAATAAAAGGACAATAATAGCTTATTGTTAAATTGTTTTAAAAAATGTGAAATTTTCTATTGATATTTTCCATTGCTCGAATGGGTACATTATTGTTCGTGTCATTTAAGTAATTGTTGTCAAAACATTATTACTTTATTCTCGTCACTTACTAACTAACCCACACGTATTTTCTTACTAGAGATATAGTCATAATCAAACGAAGTAGGCCTACGTGTATATATGGATAAACGTGCATGTATGCACATACATGAACGCTGTAACAGTGTCGAGCGCACATTGTACTGTTATGCGTTGGCATGCGTGACGCAACGGGAAAACGGACTCTACTGCGGTCTGACTTCTCCAACAGCAACGCTGGCAGTCAACGAGCGAGAGTACGTGTAATGATATAGGTGCACTTGCGCACTCCCTTTCTTAGATCCTATCGTCCATAATATTAAATAATATGGGACGCAATACGTCCAGAGTAAAGCTTATGGAAAAGCTGGGGTTGATTTTATAACGCATTGTAGAATGTTGCATTTTCCGAGGGGATAATTATTTTTTTAATAAACTTGAAGTCTTACATTTAAATATGCAGGTTTAAAAGGGACAAAAATACATGCAAGGACCGAAATAGAATAATAAAATATCACGGAAATGAAATGGCTATTATTGTTGGAATAGTTTTTTACCGACGGAGGGGAGGATTGAAATTCCCTTAATGGTGAAGCCAAGGGATGTGACAACAACTTTCACTTATCTTGCATGGTTTCGTTCGAGCAAAATTGAGTGGAATACTCCACCTAAAAAACTCAATACCTCGAATACGTATACAATATTTAGCTTTTGCCGAAAATATTCAAATAGCTGGTTGCATAAATTACGGTAGGTATGTACGTAATATTATGACCACCCTTCACCGCCCTCCTCAGTACTATAATATACCAAAAGCACGTGTAATTGCAATGGTATAAGTTGAACAATTATGTCCAGTTATCTTGAGATACTCAATTATTACGAAAACCAGAAGGAATATGAAAAAATGAATTATATAAAATATTCTTCATATGAAGGGACACATTTAATGGCCCTTTTTCTATAATGGCCCTTTAAGGGTCAGATGAAGGACAACTTCATTTTTTTAAATGGAAACCCATGTTTTTTATTTTATATTCTTACTCTACATCGACAAATAATAATGATTCGTATGAAACATTATTTTTCTGAACTTACCATTTTTTAACGATACCGTGATAAATGTTGCAAAGTAGGCGGCAATAAGAAGTACGTACTTTATCAAATAATTTATTAATCGTAACAAAAAATGCGGGAAATTATGAGCATTGATGTACTAAATGTTCAAACTGATCTTCTTCCATAGCAATACATCTTTCAATCCTTCCTCTAAAGGAGCCACGTATGCGTTCTCGCATATTTTCGCGGGATGTGGGGAGATCTTGATAAACATTGTTTTTTATGTATCCCTAAAGAAAAATATCGGGACATGTTAGATCCCGAGACCTGGCAGGCCATTGCATTGGTCCTGGCTGGACCCTGGCCTGGAAAATGATTAAAAAACACTACAGCAACGTCACCTACGATACTCAACGCTACACAGTCCTGTCACCGCTTACTAGATATTTATGACTTCAAATCAAACCGGGTGTCTAAAATGCTACTTTGCAACATTTATCACGGTATCGTACCTTACGATTAGACCACATTTCCTCTGCCCTTCGATGCACGAAAAATGGAGGATCATCGATGGATGTTGCTAACCACGAGCAGTACCATGGGTAGTTGGGTAAAACATCCGGCATTCGTATTATATACAACGCGGTAATCTGCTCACCCCGCTGACCTATACGTTACACGATCTGTATCAAGCGATTTCTTTACTGCTCTAAAACGCTTCTTTAAAGCAAGACATAACCCGGCAACAACAAGAGTCTTGTATAAAAAATATCGAAACCCTGAAGTCATTTTGGTGATGATTAATGCGTGCGTCGAGTAACCTATCAGACGTTTGTTCGATGTTCCCGTGCAAGTATGAAAGGAAAGAAGATGGTCGCAACACAACATACTCTCCAGATGGAAATATTATTGAGATTAGCCGTACGATACCTAATAGTAACGCTTAATATATCCATATACGAACGATCTCTTTGAAACGCATAATAATTGTATCTTTACCCTAGCCTGGCGCAACGAAACGTGAATTCACAACGCAATTATTCCTAGTGCCTATGCGTACACTGATAGCCAGCCGTTAACACAGATTAGCTTACAGGCAACGTGAAAGAGTCGTGGTAGTTCGATTCCTAGATCTTGATAGATCGCCTATCAGTCCGTTTATATTTTCGTGTATAACTCGAGATTCACTTAGCCGAATTTGATCCGATTTTGTCTTGTGTTTATAGCGGAGCTCTTCCCACGTCTATTATAGACTGCTTACCATCCGAGTATATGGCGTATATAGTGTCAACAGCGAAATACTCGGTATTATCTGCTGCTTGTGTCGATAGAGCGACAGGTATAACTTGTATCGTTTATACCTATACGTATACAATAGTAGACGTAATTTGCATGGTATGGCGAATGCCAATTATGGTCATTGCCAATTTTTAGCAGGATGAATATAGGTACCAGTTATGTTCTTATAGATCAAGAATAAGCCTTTGCGTCTGGCATAGTTACTGGCAGTTTCCACAAATATCACGAAACAAAAAATTCAAAACATCTATTAATACGATTTTTTTAAATTTCATTCCTGCCCATGTTTGGTCAGGACCAAAGCATCAAGAAGAGCATTCCGCAGAGTTTGTCGGTGGTCACATTTGGTTGCATTGGCCTGACGTGTCCTTCACTCCGATCGAGGTGAAATGATTATAAGACATATTTTGACTATTGTACAAAATTGAACACTTGCCTTAGTGAAAAAATCAAATGGTAACGCGAGCAAAAAAGTTAAGCAAAGATAACCACATTTCATTCTTATTTTTACAATACTTATGAACCCTACTTATGAGATATAGTACTTATCTTATGGGACAATATAGTTTTATGTTGCGCATTCCAAAAATAGTGTGCTCGTTACTTCGACGACCGGTTGCTGTACAACAACATTAGAGTCTCATCAGAATGGTACTAAGGGCTGTTGTCCTTGAGGAGAAACGTATTTCATTGGTACCTACTATTGTCACGGCTAGTAATTAGCAAGTCGTTTAGTTTTTTGGATCCGATCACGTGGCCAATGGCTGTGACTGTTTATTGTCGAAGCGAATATGAAGTTACGTAATTATATTTCTCCCGGGCCTCGTGCGCTTGGAGAGAGCTCTCCCATAATTATGTTTTCTAGTTGGAGCTCGATCCAAGCAGCTCGACCACAGCTGTCCCTGGCGCGAAATCAGCAACGACAGCAGACGTGAAAATGCAAGACTAGACGACGAATCAGGTCTGAAACGTCCTGTGCTACTGCATGCCGATTCGCTCAGTCCGTGAGTACAAGTGTCGGCGTTACCCGACAAATATTGTAACGCTGGTTGGACTGAGATAACTAATAACAAATGATGATAGAAGTTACTGTAAATTAAAATAATATTTACGTTTTAAAGTACGTTACTTATGGAAATTTTGTATTAGGAAAAAAATTAAGTATTATTTAAAGTTTTAGTACCCAAGATTTTCATCGCTAATTACAATATCAACTAAGCAATAATAACTGATGCAAACATTCTACTTTGATACTGTTGTGTTTTATAAATATGACTTTATCAGTAAGTGTTTTTGCAATACTATATTTTGTATTTATAAATTATATATGTGTTCTTCAATAAATGTGATACGTTTTGTATGGAGTTATAAATTAAACAAAGTGTGTGTTTTATAAATGTATAGTTA
This sequence comes from Netelia inedita, assembly GCA_964017225.1. NCBI lineage: Eukaryota > Metazoa > Arthropoda > Insecta > Hymenoptera > Ichneumonidae > Netelia > Netelia inedita. Next base: position 13,679,719 of record OZ024920.1, read on the forward strand.
TTAAATTACTTTCATTCTTGACATTAACTCGACAGACACAATCACGATCAAACGTAACTACATGAAATGAAAGATGATTTCGTCCTCGACGAAATAATCGCTGCATATCCATGAATATTTTATTGATGCCCAACTTACTGGACTATTACAATAGTTTTATATTTGTTCATTATATTATAAGTTTTTTAATCCACATATTATTGATAAATGAATCGTATGTTACTCTTTAAATAATACCGTAGTATGTATACCGTGATAAAAACCTGCTACGGAATAGTACGTTTCAAATCTGTGAAAAGTCTGTTTCAAGTACGTTTCGTTGAGAACACGAACTTGAAACATGCTTCTGGTGCAGCTTTTCAAGTTTAAAGCGCGTTTCATGCTTGTCACATACTTTTCCAAACTGTACCGAACGTGGTTTATACTTGGTTGAAACGTGGTTTAGTGCGTTTATTGTCCGCTTCATTGCACATTTGAAACGTGCTTTCTTGAAGAGTGCCGAACGTGATTGAAACAATCTTGTTACACACTTTACTTCGTTTAAAGCGCGTTTCGTTATACAATTGAAACGTACTTTCTCGCGTGCCGTCGACACCGACGTCTCCCACAAAATAGTGCGTTTAAAGCGCGTTTCGTTACACGGATGAAACGTACTTTTTCGCGTGCCATCGATATGGACTTCTTTAACAGAATAGTGCGTTTAAAACGCGTTTCGTTACACAGTTGAAACGTACTTTTTCTTGTGCCGTCGTCATGGGCGTCTCCCACAAAATAGTGCGTTTCAAGCGCGTTTGGTTACACGGATGAAACGTTCTTTTTCGCGTGGCGTCGACACAAACTTCTCCCACAGAATGCTGCGTTTAAAGCGCGTTTCATGCTTTTTGTACCACTCGCGGCCGACAGGTAGCGCAAGGCAATCCCGCGTTTCTCGCAAGCGAAGCTACTCCCCCGGGATTATAAACGCGATCGCTTTGTTAAAAAAATCGGTCTCTCGTCCGCGATGAGAAGCATGAGTCAACCCATTATCCGAAAAGGATGAAGTCTGTATGGCTTATGTCTATCTAATACCTATATTATGTCTCTACAGCTTATTATATTACAATCCTTTATTATAATATTATCGTATGGATGATTCTTATTTAAGACTAGTACGGATAACACTACATGCAAAACGCGTTTCGAAGCGCGCTCTGCACGGAGTCAAAACGAACTTGAAAAATGGTGATGTATGAATTTCCATGCTACTCACATACTTCAGCGCGTTTCGAAACGTCCTTTGTACGTACTGGAAACGCGGTAAAACATGTAACGAAACGCAGTTGAAACACTGTCGATTTTGTCAGAGTAAAGGTTATGTATGACGCAGCTTACCACTGGACATTGTTCACGTTGTTATGTCTTGTTGTCACTTGTAACTCGATTTTGAAAAAGCAAGAATTTCACACCACTAGTAGTACATTTTTACAACTGTTTACAGTACGATTTCTATTTCTATGCAAGAATTGACGGTAAATGTATGGAATGATCTACTTGACTGATTGCGAGATAAGCTGAGATAATGTTCCAGGTAACATATTTTAATATTCGAAGAGTCCTATTTACTACTAAAATCGCCGCCGCGTACAAGAATCGATGATTGAGAGATCTAGTGTTTCATTTAAACGAGATGAGTTGTTATACCAGGTATTATATTTTCGTATGATAAATTAATGTCCCGCGTGTCCGAGTGGACCGAGACAAACTAATGCAGATAACTTCGTTAGTGGGCACACTTTGTGCCTAGACAGATGGTAACCACTCGTCGGAATTCGTAAGGCTTAGGAATGTTTGGTATTAAATTTAACAAGTATTGACAAACGCATTGAAATTATTTTTTATTTACTGCAAATCCTTCCTGCGCGAGTAAAGCTCAAGGAACTCTCAAACTATACACCGGAAGAGAATGGGAAGGAAGTGCACTATGAAACTCCCTCATCGGCATCCTAATAGGTTTTTAGTTCAGAATTCACGAGTTAGGTGAACCTGGCTCGATTTGTTTCGTCAATTGAAAATCAGTTGGAAACAATAACTGTTTTAAAAATGAATGTTTAAGAATGAATTTTTGAACTCCCGACTGCCCGGAGCACAAAATAACGGAAGTTATGCGTTTCACAGCCAATCACCTGTTGCGGGGAATTTCTTTATGCAGAGTTATCGCGTCTGTCCTTTTCGCAATCAATTCCGAAATCGGCGTAATCAATAACTCAAAAACTATGTGACCGTCCGCGTTTTCATTTTATACACATCGGAATAACAGTATTAAAGTTACTTGGTTTTAGAGCACTTTAAACATCGTTTAAAGGTAGTACGTATCTCTCAAAACATATCGCAAAAATTTCGTGTAAAATGGAAACTTTATTCAAAAAGCGTGCTGTTTCTTCCAATTTCAATGTTTTTCCTTTATTTAGATTCACCAATACCTTATTAATATTGGTAATTTTATATTTTGTATTTATATATATTTTATGTGGTTGCTATAGATCAATGCAGATATCAATTTCCCGAAAGTCCGCCTTAAAATATATCCTCCATTGTTTTACATAGGCTTAAAACATCCAACATTGCCGCGTAGCGATATTAATCCTAATCACTCAACCTAATTTCAGAACGTTTATTTACGACGATATGCATTAATGTTCCAGATATGCATAAATGAGAAGTGTGTCGATATCGTCGCAGAGATGCCAATAATTCTAGGCGAAGATACTTTCCATCCGTCCCGGCTGGTAAGGATATCTTTGTAGAATGTTGTACATGAGTTAAGTTAAGCTAAGTTACGTTAACTCACATAATCCCCATGGTAATTAAAAAATGCGTCCAATATAGTTGATCAACATGGACGTTTTAGATCACTCTTGTGCACATTCAACGTGTCGTGGAGACGATGCTGGAGATAGGTGGGGGTCAAACTACCACGTTCGTCTCCAAGATATACGTAAGTAAAATGAGGTAAGATTAAAGAGTTTTGTGTTGGCCATCCCAAATTACGTTCAAATTCGAATATTGTGTCCATTTCGCGATGGCCAATTCGTCAAGCCATTTTGACGTCCAGCTAGACTCGTTTGTGAAATATGTCGCGAGGTCCAAATTTTTAATAAATGAATTATCAATTGGACATATACAAGTACCTATCATCGATACTGAAAAAAATATCAAAATATTTTTTGTAGAGGATAAATCAAATTTTATACAGACAGTTCTTTGTTTTGCGATAAAGATTGTTCATACTCCATTTTTAATGAAAAAGAAAAGTGGCCATGTTTTTGAAAATACCTGGTCCCGTGCATAGAGTAGTTTCGGGTATTGTGCCCTAGTTGGTTAATATCGCCTACTACTATTTCTCCGAAACTAACCAAAATTAGCGTTGACAACCCTACCCCTCACCTCCGTCAATAGCTGCGGCACGGTGTGACGAGTGCGCGCGTGTCCATTGCAGGCAGCAATCCATAATTGCGTATTTCGATGTTATTTTTTGGTCCATTTCAATTACTCGAATTATAATTTATTAAATATTATTAGTGCACAGTTTTGTAGGCAAACCCTTAATTTATAGTGTGGAGACACTTTTTTACATATTGTTCATTAGTTTTTAGGTTAGATCTTACTAGTCAAAAAATTTTCTACAGTCAATATGGCTCACCAGGTAGAGGATCATGTTCAATTTCTATGTTGTGAGTTATGGGCTCACAAAGAATGCTCAAGAGTTGAAACTGATGTTTTTTCTGTGAATGTTACTCCGCAAAATAACGTGGGATTTATTGTTTGTAATATTTGCTGTGGTGGTCAATATGGCTCACTGCATTTACAGCCAATATGTTCCTAGGCTATAATGTCCACCCATGGTTAGACTTCAACGATTGTTCAATTTTACTTAAATTTCTATTGTCAGTTATTCTTTGACGTTTTATACTCTCAAACTTCTAATTATTGATTATTGGTAAGTTTAACGACTTACATAACCAATAACGACTGATTGATACCATATAGTTCGAGTTTTATTTCCAAAAAGGCGTGCCATAATACTCGAAAGTACTCTATATGTTGGCCCAGTACCAAACCCGTATAATATGTATCCAGGTACATAAAGAAGACACTTCTGTGTTATACCGACTCAAATATGTTTTGACTATATCGATGCTGCTTACGAAAAGTAGCACGATTCAAATTTCTTACGAAAACTAACACGTTTCTAATTTCACCGCGAAAACCAACACGTTTCGATATTCGACGCGAAAACTAGCATGTTTCAGCTCTCACCGCGAAAACTAGCATGTTTCGGCTTCTGCCACGATAACTGGCATGCCCGAAACATGCTAGTTTTCGCGGCAAATATCGAAACGTGCTAGTTTTCGTGTCAAAAGTCGAAACATGCTAGTTTTCGCGGTGATATCAAACGTGCTTCTCTTCGTAAGAAATCTGAAACATGCTAGTTTTCGTAAGCAGCGTCGATATATGAATTGTATATAATATCCAAGGATGTGTGTAATAATTATAAGCGGAAAATCGCTCTTGACGTCAACATTGCATTTGACGAGGTATTATGAATTGATCGCCTCCGGCCGTGTTTGTTCGAGAATATTCGAGGACGCGAGGGCTGATCGCCCGTAACCCCCTCCATTAGCCTAAGTCGGCGATCGGTTTATCGAAACCGATCGACGAATGAGCGGATTGCAAAACCGATCCACGAATGAGCGGATTGCGAAAATTCTGTGCGGGGAGTAGTCTGTAGACATCATAGTGTTGTCATAGAGTAGAAGTTGTTGCACGTCAAGTAGAAGATAGTGGTTGTTTATTGGAGAAATTGTGCACATCAAGCGTAGTCATTTTTTGCTGGCATCCTTGGTGTCTACCCGTGAAATTTACCCTCGTATCAAGGATAAGGACCGTCATAAACTTGTAAGTACCACCAAATTTGCTTATTTCACCCATTTTCTGGGTTTATCGCTATTCTGCGGTATTTTCTTAACTATCGGTCCTTGAACGATATCCGACTTTGGAAATGTTTCCTTTATTAATTTTTACTAGTTAACGAAATAATGGCATTTTTCGGTAACGGGTGAATGGATTGGCGCCCAAGTTTGTAAATATTTAATAAACTCAAATAGAGTCTCGACAGCCAACAGACAGCAGCCGCGAGTAGTAGGTATGTTCTTTGTTAAAATTATTGTCAAAGAGAAGTACCAGCCTCGTATAACATGACGTATATTTACAAATGTATATAATTATGTTATATACTATTGAACAAACTGAAGGGACCATGCCAGGGAAAATTATTTGAAATTTTGTATTGCATTATTTAAAAATGTGGACTTTCATAAACATGCTGTTGAACTTTGATGCCGAAATTCAAATATACTTAATACGCGTTTGTCTCGAAACGTTGTATTTCAAAACAGTGGAAGATTTTTAACGAAGAGTTTTCAACCTATTCGTCTCAAAATTTGCCATTACACAACGTGTGGAAACTTTTTTCATTTGAAAATGTCACATTTTTTAGTGAGAGACTGTGGAAAAAGGATCCTATTTGACACTTCATTTTGAAATGGCCACCATTTTATTGATTTTCGTAGAAAAGAATTTTCCCCGCGCCTCTACTGATTAATAATCTTTTCGGTTTTTTCTTTCAAACAATTTTTTGAGGAGTAAGACTTTCCATCGTCAGGCACCCATATTTCAGGTATCATTTTGGACTGACCAGAAGAATTATGTATAGAATAAAACTAAAATATTAAAAAATATTTTTATGTATAACATAAGTCATTGGAATAAACAAACGAAAATCGAACTGATTATCCAATTTTATTTTTTTTACATCCCGACAACCAGCAATTTTCAAGCCAGTCACACAGTCACCTTAAGAAAATACAAATATATTCGGAACCTGTTTTCAATATTCAAAACGTTTTGTCTCTGCAATAAAAACTACATACAGGGTCGTGGAAAAAGCATTTTACAACATGAATTATTTACTTTTTGAATTCATTAGAATAATTTATTTGACGATTCTCGGTCGTGAGTTATCAATTGAAAAAAGCAGGTAAACATATCTCTTCAATTTTTATGTTATTTCAACATTTCCATGAGCCGAAATGCATTTTTTCAAAAGCAACACATGATAGGATCATCTAGCGTGAAGTTGTCTCAAAAATTTAATATTTTAAAGCTTATTCATGATCATTTTCTGAGAAGATATCTGCTATCGAATGAAAAATGGAATTTTTTACTTCAAGCGCTTGTACGTTATAGATGAATAGTTAAGCATATATTTTTTTTGAATGATGAGTTAAGTGCAATCACGCAAAACTCCTCCGCCATTAATCACACAGAGAGTGCAATAATATCTAGGTTAATTGTTGTTTAAAATAAAATTAAAAAGCCATGCTTTATTGTCGTTTAATGGAATATTTAAGTTAAAGTATTCGCTGAAAAAATTATTGTAAATGAGAATATGACAATAATTAGTAATCATTTTGTAGTGACATTTTTAATATATATATATATATATATAATATTACCGGCCGACGTGTATCAATTGCTACCTGCATGTAGGTATATTTTCCAAACGGTTGGTACACAGATGACAGGAATTCATAGAAGTGATAAGATCAGGGAGTGCGAGTCTTCGCTTTTCTATAATAAGAACAATTAATTCACTTCCGAATAAATTTTTCCTGAAGCGAAACGTGTAAAACGACTATCGTGCGCTCCATGAGCATCAAGTATCTGCACCAACTTTATTTTCGTCTGATTGTGGTTACTCCCAAATTCTGCGAAGATTCAACTTCAGAAAAAAGATGGGTAGAAATGAAATTGACGTGCCAAATACAAAAACTCACGGTCACACCCACATAGATACGATAATATTCGGAAGAACGATAACCAGACAGATCGACATCATCTGTAGAATCATTGTTTTTTTGTGTTTTTTTTGTATTGTGCCGACGCATATACATTACAATTATACCTCCGTTCATTTTTATATTCATTCGTTCATTATCGTTGGTCGTCGTCATTAGTTTATCTATACGCTTGCCTAATTAAACTGTAAAAGATATCGAGTTTCACAACGGGCGGTGTTGAATAAATAGAATATGCAAATATCATGAATTATTATATTAATATTATAATTGGCAACTAAGAATCACCAATGATAAACGAATTATTCGAAGCGGATCATCGTATCAAAGAAATCCTATGTCTCGTTTTGGAAAATCTGAAAAACAAACGTACATGCGTTAAATTTGAATTTAACGCTACGTTGAAAAATTTACTTTCGAGAAAAACGCAATAGAACGAAAAATCGTGTCTTTTTTTCTTTTGCGCGCGTAACTCGGCCAATTTCAGGAATTTTCAAAATCTGAATGGCTCGGATTATTCTTAAAACATAAAAATTGCAAAGAATTGCTCCGAAAAATTAAAAAAATGGATGTTTTCAAATTTTCAGGATGGCATAACCCCTTCCCGCAGCGCACACTATGATCTACGAAACAAGCCTGCAATATTATTGATCGACTTCAAAAACATAAATATACCTAAGGACAATCAATCGTAGATATATAACTTTTTTATTTCCAGATGTGCGTATTCGAGTCGACAGCGAAGGCTTTAAGCTCATATTTTAAAAAGAGATAAAAAAATAAAATAGAATGGAAATTGTTCCATACTTAAAAATTTGTTTATAATATTTCTTCAAACCTACTACAGTCGGGAGTTCTTAGAACATTTATAACTTTTTATTTTCATAGTAAAATTTAATTTTAATTAATTTTAGTAGAAACTTCTTTTCGATAGTATTTTATTCGAATCATGTTCGCATGTATATCAAGAGGTGCGATAGCGGCGTATCTATTTAAGAAATGAAAGATTTTTCAGCTCTATGCAGAAATTACAAAGACTTTGGTTCGTTTAAGTTTGATTGAGTTCGATTGTCATTTCATCGTTATTAAAGCCTTATATCGATAGCAACTGTACAGTGGTCATAGTCAGAGCGGGAGCTTTCGCAATGCGCTCTCTTTTTCTTTCCGGCGAAAGACTGCAACGCGGCCGGTGGCGAAATCGCGGTCGGTAAAGTTTCTTCCCTGAATGATGCATATACGCGGCAACGTCGAGTAGTCGATATATAGTAGTAGTAATCGAGTAAGCCGTTCGAACGCCGCCAATTCCAGCGCGCTAGACGCGCGGTCCGCGGTTCGAAGGGGGGATTTCCCCCTCGAAGTTCACCGTTAACGTGTCGCCGATATTGCAGTTACCTTTTATTCTGAGCCCTCGGACTTTCGTTGTTTTTGTCGGCTCGTTGCCTCGATAAGAACGTAAGACTAGTGAGGACACCAACGTAGAGAAGCAAATATTTGTTGCATGAATTATCGAGCATAGCACCATCGAGTTGATCCGTATTTGCTCAATTCCAGATAAACACAAATTAATTAAGTGACGAAATTACTGACAGATAAATCTTTTAATTATTCATTCATTTTATTTTAACACAATTTTTCGTTTCTCATCTTGATACAAACAGAAATTTCCACTTTGTACTATTTTGTCTATTGATAACTGATTTATAAAGATAAATGCATCATTTGTGTTTGTTATTCCCCCCAAAAAATCAGGTAAAAGAAATAAAACGAACAAAAATTAAAAATCACTACCCGTGAGCAATAATCATTCCTGTATTGATGCATTTTTTGGAAATAGAGAAACATTTGTTAAAAAACGAATGGAGTGAGAACCCTTTATTGATTAATTGCCTTCCCTAGAATATTTTATCTACATTCTTGAAGCGAATATTAGGTGAAGATGGCATGATATGTTTGTGAATTATTTGTCGAGCCCCGTGCGACCGAACGTACCGCCAGAGTCCAAGACGCACGAGAGGATGGAGAGTTGCCCAATAGGGAACAGACGCGCGTTCGAAGTCGAACTTTTCGAACGAGGTAGAGAGACCGCGTGTTACAAAAGACATCGCTTAAAGCGGCCTTCGAGATTCTCCCACTCCGAATGAAATCCAGTGGTTTGCGTTACTTACTACACATGTACCTACACGCCTTCATCTTCTCGCTTCTATGTGTATGCTTAAAACGAAGAGCTTTCGTCATCGAGCGAGTAAGCGTGTATACGCTATGTATACTCATGACTTATATACAGGGTGAATTTCATAAAGTATAGCACAATTTATTATAAGGTAGATAGGAGCATTATAAACAAAACTTGCAAATATCCATAGGGGATATTTTCAATAGTTTACGAGATATAAATTTGTTAAGTTGGTCTAATCAGAGCGCGCCTAGAAGCGTTAGAACCGCCCGCTGCCCGCCCTAGCCGCAGAGACAGCGCAGTGTATCAATCATTGACTGCCGGCGCGACGGCGAGGATCGACGGGGAGCCTGTCGCTGCCGCGCTCACCGCTCCATCGCCAATGATTGACACACTGCGCTGTCTTTACGGCTAGGGCGGGCAGCGGGTGGCTCCGACGCTTCCCGGCGCGCTCTGATTAGCCCAACTTAAAAAATTTATATCTCGTAAACTATTGAAAATATCCCTAATATATATTTGCAACTATACAATTTGCAATTTATGCAGAAAATACTTAATATTAAATATCTAAATCAACATTAAACCGTCTTACCAATAAGTTCTTTTTATAATCGTGATAAAAAGTCAATGAGAATAACGGCACGACGTCAATAATTAAATCTTCGGTACACATACCTTCGACGTAAGTGTGCTTGTGTTCATGCATGTATACCTAATTTATTTCATTACATTTTTCAATAAAGTTGATAAACGGTAGTGGAAAGATTTCTACATTCAATACGAATCTCAATTATTTCGAACCTAATTATAATTCCCAAGTTGATATACCAATTGGGTCTCCACTTGTAAAGTGCTCATTTTTCCCAAGCTAATCATTCATGATGAAAAAAATAGACGGTAAATACTATAAATTTTGTATTGAAAATCGTTCTAACGCATTCGAGTTATCGTTGTTACGTGTACGTGTACGTTGTTACTGTGTACGTGGTTTGTCAAGATCTCTCTTCCTCAGAATTACTCGTTAATAGAAATGTTCAGATTAGTATGCATAACCCCAAGCCCCTCCATATTGAATTGACTAACTTAGAATTTCGTTCACTCAATAAATAAACTGTCGAACAATTTGTAAAAGTTCATAGTGATAACATATGTTATCACTCTGACATCAATTTTTTTGTTTTTTCTCTACTTTTGACAATCATATGAACCGCCTTAACTCACAAAAATATGTTTGCGAAAGGAACGTGTGAGTCGTTGGTTTAAGTGATCTGCGGCACCCCGACTTTCGTAAGAACGCCAGATATATATATATACGTTGTATAATGCAACGTAAAGTCGGTTATTATAATGCTCAGTGGCTCAAAATATATCAACATGTGATATACCGAGAACAAGATGCCTGTCGCGGCGATGACATCGTCGTCGCGGCGCCTTCGTGGAATCCTCACGATCAGAATTCTCCTCTCGAGTATTTTATTCACCGTCGATAAATACGATTTCGTGCTTTCTTCTTTCGAGCAGTACAAGCCTCAAAGAGCGCCTTCGCTCACTTTGATTTTACATAAATGTATGTACCTACCCTCGTACACACGGCGTTATCACAAGACGACGTCGCATGCGTTGAAATTAAGAACTTTTTCAAACCGAGAACATTTTCACGCACACCTTATGTAGCTTTGAGAATCTCTGGTGACTTTTTTTTCTCGTATTTATTGATCCGTTTCGTCAGGATTATTTTTATCACGAAAAGCTTTAGTAATTTTTGAAATATCGATCACGGTCGTTGTCTCATGAATAATCACTATTTCGTTCGCTTTGACTGCTCGTATCGCGAAGAATATTTTTTTCACGCTGAAACTAAAGGCATAATCCATTTTTCGAGAAACAAAAGTTAATTACCAGCCCAAAATTATAATCTGGCAAAATAACGTTTGCTTTACTCTTGGGTTCTTCATTGTAAGTAACGGTGACGATGGAAACTTCAGCTCAACCTCGTCATTATTCGGTAATATTGTGCCTTTATAAAATAAATTTTGAATTTTTTCTATTCGGTAAAGTTACATTTGTGACCTCACGAGCAAAGTTTCAACGAGTGGCTACGACATAGTTGTGCTCGATCGGCAAGTCGCATCGATATCCAAGCGGTTAGTACACTGCATAACCAACTAGGTTTATCCGAAGGTGGTCCCAATCAGCCTCTCCTCATATATATATAGGTCTCTCTTTTGCGCCCTCTCTCTTCGCGGTCTCGTTTCTCGCATCGAGGATAGAATCACGTTATAAAACAGTAGAGTTGCAAAAAGGTCGCCTTAGCGCTAGCTCAACCGCTCGCACTCGTAGAAAAAGAGAAGCAAAGTGGTGCGGGGCAGCGAGTAGGATTCTCTCCGTTAAACGAGCGGGTTTGCTCCGAGCGCTGGTGCTGAGTCACACAGCTCTGCTGGTGCTGCTGCAGTTGACTCGCCATCATGCTTTCCACCAGCCAGCCAGGACTCGTTGAACGCGCGGGTTGCTGCGTTGCGCGCTTGTACAGCAGGGTTGCCAAGCGTTCGAGCTCTGACAACATTGCTAGATCTCTCCGTTCTACGGCGTCGAGCGAGGCCCTCCACCGAACCTCTGTCTCTCGCTCTGTCTCTCTTCCTATTTTATCCCGACTGCGGCTATCTCACCCCCTCCGTTACGTTCCCTCGACGCGCCCCTGGCAACCGGGAAAAGCTGTCCATCCCCACTACTGTCGCAGCGAGAACTGCGAAAGCCTTAGTAAGAGAAAGTGATGGAGCGAGTGAGGGAAGTAGAAGAGAGAGAGAACGGTTTAATTTGGTCTTTCGTTCTCGATCCGAGAGTGCGAGAGCGAAATGGTCCAAGATATGTGGGCGACCCCGCATGAAAAGGGCCCACTTTGTCGATCCCAGTTTCGGAGATATTTACATTTTCCGCGTAACGGTTGGAATTCAAGATTTTATTCCGTCAAATAATTAAAGTAGTTCGCGTTTTGTCGAATTTTTCTGTAGGAACAAATTACTTTTGTTTGGTAAAAATAAAATAAGATAGGCCGACTTTCATGGTGAATACTATAATCATAATTTTCTAGAGATTTGTATGTATTCCGTTCTTTTGCGCGGTAGGTCCAAAATAGTGCCATCTATACAATTTTAATGGCATGAATTATTTTCGATTATATGCGGTTTTCATGTTTTAAACAACGTATGGAGTATGTTTGGTATTAAGCTTGATAGACAATAGTAGAAACATGGAGATTTTATTAACTTGAAGGCTTTTTAAACGTCTAATATTTTGTAAGCATTCGCGACATTATTACAATTTAATAAATTCCTAATTATTAAGTAGCTGTTATTTGCACAGACTCGGAGATATTCATAGTTCGCATTGACTCCGGTAGGGTCAATAAAGGGGTTTAAATTTGAGGCTGATTTTTAGTATAATGAAATCAATTGAATTCCGGAAGCTTCCAAAAAAGAATTTTTATTTTTGTTTTATTTAATGCACTTTGTATACTAGAAAAGTCATCAACTAGAACAAGAATGTAAGTTTAGAAATCTTTCTCATCGTCAGGTTTAAACTTCGCTGACTCGTCATGTATAATATATGTTTTGTTTTGTGAAACATTTCTTCCGAAGGTTTCTATGGCATCGTCAAAAATGCTCCAAATAGTTTGAAAGTTACGTCAGGAAACAAAAAATGTAGTCAAGTCTGTGAAGTAATTTGTCCAGTCATTTGTCAAACTTTGCTCGCAAATTTCGCAAAAATAAACTATGTAATACCCAACTTAAATATAAAATACAGAGTATTTTTCAAGTTGAATTAAAATATAAAAAATAAAGTACCTTGAGCTCAAAACAGATCCATGCACTTACTATTTGCCTCTCATCATTCAAAAATATTCTTGAAAATAATTTCCAGTCTTTGCGGCTAGTTTTCGGCCCGTTTTTCGTTATAATGTTAAAACTTACGCCATGGAGAAATATATATAAAACAAATAGCAGTCGTACCAAAATATGTTGTATGGAAATTCTTTGGCAAGATTATAGGAAACTTCGCATTCTCTAAATCTCATCGCTACTCGGTATTATCGTCATCGGTTCTGCACTACGTAGTGTTGTCGCCACCAGCGCAATATTGAGCAGCCGTCCAATTGTCCATGTGTTCAACTAGTTGGCATTGAATATTCGTTAAATCAGTTTATCATCTATTCCGAGGATACATTAGGTACATATTCAATACTTATTCCAGTAAGTTGTCACGCAAAATGTTGCGCTTTTCTGAAATACCACTCCCATTTCAAATTAATGAAATTCATTAACCGTGCTACGAATAAATCAGTACATCATGTCTAAACTATAGAAATACTTACCAGTGAATTTGCCTTTAAGCATAAACAAATATACCCAATAGCCCGGATGTCTACTTGTAGAATTGACAAATAATATTTAGCCAAACAATTTTTGATCGATTCCAAGACTATTGGTGACATCGATTATTGTTCCAATCACCTGATCGTAGTAAAAATCTCAATCTCCTGTTCTCGGCTTTACAGGTAGTCAGAAATTCAATATTACACTCTCCCTAGAATCGAAAGTCCATTTTCAAATCTTCCCAAACATCAAACACATACTTTAATCCACTTCATTGATGTATAAAATTTCGTTTCAATAGCGTGTAGAGCAGAGGATTTTGTGCAACCACACGAAGTGATTCAAAAAATTCGGAACTTCGTATATTTTTTATGTGTTATTCCCCGATAATCCTCTATCGATTTTTGCTAAATCCCCAACACCATATATACTTGAGCACAGTTATATTTTTGAGTGGAGTTTTAGTTCGATAAATCGAAATAAGCAGAAGTGAGTATGACTACTGAGGTTTTTACGACAATTGTAAGCTTAACAAATCTTTGATTTAAACATTTCCATGTGTCTATGAAATTGTACTGGAGTTTTATTGAAAAAATATATTTAAGGTTGGGAGATTTTCAAACAATAACCGCCTTTCTCCGTTCCAAAAGTTTCTATATCAATAAGAAAGTTTACTATACAATGCATTAGTCGCAGGTTCACGGTAAAATATGAAAATTCAGTAGTTTTATTGAAAAAACTGGTACTTAAACTTTCAATATATTTTTCTCGAGTGAAAATGGTCTTTCGGGACGGTGTACACAGTATTTCGAAAAGAAGTCACAGTATTTTAAAAAGGAGTGAAATTTGAAACACATAATCAGAGAAATCGTAGTTTTAAGATGACCCACAGTTTTATCGATATCAGTAATCATTTGAAAAACATAAATGGTGATAAAGTCTATTATTTAATCAAAAAATTCTGAAAATTATTGTTCATTAATTATAAGGAAAATAAAGATCAGTCACGATGTAAAACAGTCGCTCGATAAGACAGCGAGGCGTAAAATCGATCGGACGAATCCTCTCAAGGCGTACCAGGTGGTACCCCTTAGATAACGTTTAATGCTGGCGATGCAAGATCTTGACCATCGATATCTCGGCGAATAAAAATCGTATAGATTCAATGAAAAATCATTTTGAAGCTTGACGGTATGCGCTTTTTAGACATGTCAAAATAAAAGATCTTTGAGCAGTTTTTTCGAGTAATTTCTGAACGGAAATTCGATGATCGATTTAAAGAAAAATTTGACTGTTTTGTACAGCACTGTAACAAATGAAAATCTGTCCTCTACTCCAACAAAATTATACAAAAGCTTAGCTTAGTATATTAGTTTTATTTTCGTTTTTTTTTAAATTTCTGTAAGCCGATTTTTTCGGGAGATATTGAATTTTTAAGCAAAAAGTACAACGTTTCATTAAAGTAATCATAACTTACAACAAGTGAAAAAGCTCGTATTGCAACTATCAAAACAAAATTTTGTAGTAAAATTTCTAAAGTTTTCATTTCAATCAAAAGTCTAGGCTAAAAAGTCACAAAAGCATTAACCACAGCTGGACGAAGAGAATTTACGGAATTCTTTCCCATGCTTTTTGACGTATAACTTTGTAGCATCTCAAAACAAAATCGCCGAAGGACGTTAAAGGAGAGACTTCAAGCTTCAAATTACTTTCTTTTCATCTCTGCACGATGAGTACAACCAAAGTGCTGTCAAATATTGACAATTTTCTTATGAAAAAAAATCCTCTAATTTCGTTGAGCTGTGTACCTATATGGTTCGTAAAAAAGTGTTGTCTTTTTTGGTTCAGATCAACCAAATTGGCGGAATCGTGAACATAAGTCCGATTCAAACACGCTTCTTCGAGGGAATGACCTTGAAACATACTTTGGCTGCAGAATAGCGTGTTCAAAGCCGGTTTCGTTACACGGTTGAAACGTACTTTTTGGCGTGCCGTCAACACTAGCTTCTCCCATAGAATAGTGCGTATCAAGCGCGTTTCGAAACGCGTTTGTCACATGCTTCTTGTACCATTTGCGGCCTACAGGTGGCGCATGGCCATTTCGCGTTTCTCGCGAGCGAAGCGACGTCCCATTGGGATTGGGAAAAAATCAGTCTCTCAGCCGTGTCTATTTACAGTTTATTATATTACAGTGGTTGATTATAATATTATCTTGAAGACGATTCTTATTTAAAAGTAGAGGGGATAACACCACTTGCAAAGCGTGTTTCAAAACGTATGTTTCCCCCAATATAGGGAGTTCGCGTTTCGTGATGTGGTTTGCATGGTACGGGACCCGTTTTGGAAGCGTAGAAGCGGGTACTAAGCACGTGACACGTGTGTTTCACACCAGACAATACTATGTGCAAAGCGCGTTTCGAGCGGTTTGCACGGCGTCAAAGCGTGGTTGGTACGCACTTTATTGCGTGCAAAGCGTGTTTCGAGACGCACTCTGCACGGAGTCGAAATGGACTCGAATGGTGGTTGTTTACGAATTTCCATGATTTTCAAATGCTTTAGTGCGTTTCGAAACGCGCTTTGCACGCATTTGAAACGCGGTTGATATTGTCAGGGATATCATATTCCCTAACTATCTCAAGGTTCTGGAGCCTAAATGATAAATATTTACATCGAATATGGTTGTTTTACGTAAACAATCGATTATCGGGCAATAAATAATTCTTGCAATTTTTAATAATGCATTGTTGTGAAAAATTCTATTGAGAACAATTTGTTGCACAGGTGTTTTTGCTTCAAATCTGTTATTTAAAGAGATAATTATGAAAAATATCAAAAAGTTCATGATTGGTTCAGTTTTTGATATTCCCTCAGCTCGTTTAACAATTCTTTTTGCCCGCACCCCTCCAGAATCTTTTCTTATGTTATTACTAACGGATTGCACTAAAAAAGAAAATTCTCGCAGACAACGTGACTAGACTTGCCGTCTAGTCATTTTTGAGCTACAAGAATTGGATTATTAAGCTGTTATTTAATGTAGGCTTGAATGGGTTATTATTTGGTCGCACACTGGCAGGCAGATCGCATCATTCAATGGATGATTTTTCTGAGGATATTTCTAGTCAAGTTAACTGGTATAGTTTCTGTCTATAAGGTTCACGACAGTAAGAACAGATTACTAAACAATTTCTTGTTTAGTGATCTGTTCTTACTGTCGTGAACCTTTTACAGCTTTTACAGAGACTGTAAGAACCGTGCGGGGACAACTCCATTGCGGACGTGATAGAAAGGGGCCGCAGGATACGAATCCATAGTAGTAGGAACGCAAAAACCCGCAAAAGCCATCCAACTTTATAATTTTTTAAATTATTTTCGACCATACGAAATCTAAAACAGGACACCTACATAGGCCTTTCGTATGATTATGACAAACAATGATTTTCTAATCATGGTGAGAATAAATGATGAATAACCCCCAGCCGAAAAACAGGTAGTATTTTCATCGTACAATTACTCAACTAAAAACTTGGCTACTTTGTTTATCTGAAAAGATAAAGGAAAAAGCCATTATTGAATTTTCTGGTACAATATTGCATCGAACAAAAATACAACAAATATGATCGTTCTACATACGATGTTCATGATAATATTGATAGATCCGTTGCCGTTTCTTTTAAGGTGAACTGTGATTTTTTCATGTTCGTAAATTGTGCACTCATTTAGTACCACTAACAATAGAAGTAATCGCCGGAAATCCATACGTGTAATCTATGGCAAACGCGATTTCGACTTATTTCATTGTCATATGGTGGAGTATCTAATCCGACAAAGAAGTTTGAAAATAAGAAAGAATTTAAACATTTTCTAAACCCGTACCAGCTGCGATCGTTTCCGCGAAATATAAAAAGATCAATATAACATTTGAAGAATGTAAAATAGTTAATAGCATAACTATAACTCTTCCTTATTAGAACGATTATTCCAATATTTATATAATGGGTGGTAATTTGTTGGAAATATCTGGAAGTATCAAGGACATCGATAGAAGAGAGCCTAGTTGCCACATAACCTTAAGTAACCTCCGTGCCCCAGTTTTCTCTTACTGCTCAATAATTTAGTTCACCGGGCTATTAGCCTGTTTTTATAGATCCAAAAAATTGCATTTCAAATTGCCAAGTAAATTAAACCAAATTTGCATTTTTTCCTTTTCGACACTTTGATTTCTTTCTTCAACATTACCCATTTGTAACTATATCATAAATGTAAAAAACGGGAGCATACGTTCGCTTTCATCACAAATCATTATTCTTCAAACTTCCCTCCTTGGTGGAAACTAGCACTGATAAACTACATTCCAGAATGGATGGATGAAAAAGACACGCTTGGGGTGGTCTATGCTAATGCACATGGGAATGAGAGACTAAGAATGTGGGTGGCATATTTTCATATTCAATGCAAATATATCTGGCAACAGATATATTTGCATATAGTAATAACAGTCCATTGAGTCATAGAAAGTAAAAAAACATAACCTTAAAATTAAGGGGTTTGCCACTAAAATGGGATTCTCAGGACCCCCGGTGCGTTTCGTCCGTTTGATATGCCATAAACATATACCATCTCCATTATGGACTTTGGTTACATATTTACTTCGGTATACGAGTGATACCATAGGTACTGTTTAATCCACCATCAAACTTCAAGTTCTCGGATCTATTTGCAATTTGCGAAAGTTTTAGTAGGTACTCGATTAAACGAGAAATGCCGTGTATGACGTTGCACGGCGGCATTAACTATTTTGACAAAAAAAGAGAATTTTCACTGTACATTCATGCCTCATGATCTCCGTAATGCCTATTAATAATCAAAAAGTTCGATCATTGATTACCATAAATTTAGGAATGTAGGAAAACAATAGTAAGCATTAAATCGTATTGATGTATATAAACATTACTTGTAGGGATACTCCAACTATAAGAGGTAAACTTAGCATCATCATTATTTCGAAGAGCAACGAATCTTCTTTTCAAAACAACAATTCTCGCGTACTCCATGTCTACTAATCTCTGTATGTGTGACATCGAAAATTAAGAAACACTACTATTGGCTGATTGTGAATCTAACGCGACTACGGAAGAAATAGCTATGAAACACGATTTATATTTTACTGCCCAGTGCACCTGATTAATTGTACGATCAATGTAGCTCAGCCGCATTTCGCTGTAACTCTGAATTAATTAAGATACATATCATCCTGGTCAGCCCCACTATATTAAAAAATTTGCAAATCATGTTTTTGAAGCCATCAGAATAGACCCATATTCGAACACAGCCATTAAAGAACGCATGGGGATATTTACATTGCTAAAGGTGTTGCTAATCTGACCTCTTTTTACGTTGTTGCAAACAGCCTCCGGGATTATGGACCATGAACTTATACACTTGCTCGTTCGGAACGTGTTTGCATTAATAATTCTTTCCTTACAGAAATATTTTTTATAAAATATAATTGAACAAATTAGAAACTCAAGAACATATTCCCATACAAGTACGATAAAGTAGACTGGAACATTTATACATTTTTAACGCATGGAAGTAAGCATTCATCGCAATGTAAAAAATACAAATAGCATCGACATAGAAGTACAACATTTAACAAAGGAACTACCACAACACATTATAAGTACAGGCATTTCCTAAAGATATAAAATACTTACATCATGGCAAAGAACTCGGCTTGTATGTTATGGAGAAGAAATTATCAAGATGAAGAAGTTATCAAGAAACGAAACGTGGATCAAGAAATTCCAAACATTCAATCTCAATGACAATTAATTGTAGCTATGACGAAAATCTTGAAAACTGAATTTCATCTTGCTCCAAAAACCCTCTATAAAAACAATACTGACAATGAGTGCTGAAGAACACAGCTGAAGAAAAGGTGGACATGTTTGTTTTGTAATTCGTAGGAGAATGCAACCTAGACCTAAAAAATAGTAGACGGGAACAGAAATAATATTAACAAAAGTAACAGACTTTTTTGAACATGATAATGATACTCGCATTAATTCTTAAGGGGTATGCATAACCTTGGAGTTGAAAAATCAGGTAGAATTTCAATATTTTTTATGACTCAGGTAGTGGGATGATGAGGTCGAGCTTCTATACACAGTTACTGCATAGTCTCGATAAGTTACATTTTTGTTGGTTATTGCGAAATATACATAAACAACATAGTTAACATTATTTGAACAAAGAACTCTAGCCGCCGCACGGCTCGGTCCCGTACATGATTCTGGTAGTTGGATTCACCAGAAATAAAAAATGTACAAAACCTACTGTCAATACAATGATGAAGCTACAGAGCAACCCGATGATTTTTTATAATTCTGAAAATTGCGAAAATTGTAATTTTTTGAAAAAAAAGTTAAATTTTCGGTAAAAGATTGAAACTTTCAACGTTTGTTATTAACAAATGCAGGAACATATAAAAAACACACGTTAATTCTACTGAATACGTTATAAACTATGCCCAGTCTAAATTGGAAGTAAATCGAACGAATATATTCTGAGATATGACGTACGCCAAAATATAAGGTTGAAATAAACGGGAAAGAATGAAACCTACAAAATCGACTTTTTTCGTATACAGTTTTCGTATAAATTTCTGGGTCTGCTCAATATCTTTGGTGGTTCTTCAATATGACAATTATTTTTCTTACCTACAATCTGCGATTCCTGCGCCATCTAACAATTCGTCTGCAGTAGCAGTTATATCTTCTGCTTCTCCGACCTGCTTCACTAATATTATTATAACTCGCCAATTTTTTTGAATTTTCACTTTGTACCAAATGAAAGTTGAGGCAATGAGAGGCAATGAGAAAGTGAAATAACTTAAAAACTGATTTTTTCAAATTCCAAGGTTATGCATACCCCTTAACATTACCCAGAGAAATTATGGCGGCAATTAAAAAGCTTGAATGTAATGATACTAAATGATACTAACATGTAAGGTTCGACCGTTAACTATACTTATTCTATTCCCAGAAGAGAAACAGGTATGCACTACTGCTGAAGATGATATTGTGGTGAAGCAATCCTCTTCATTCGATGATGGTACTTAACTGTGCACGGGAAAAAACTCTGGAAAAAAAGATATAGACACGGTTCGGAATAAATGAACCCGAATAAATATGTCGAATGCGCTTTTGTAATGTGTTTTCGATGCTCTTCGATTATCTAAAAAAATGGTATTGATCGGACATCGTATTTTTGGGTAGAATTTTAGTGATCACCAAAGGGTTCTATCAATCTTTCACATGACGAATTCTATTCCGGTGACGAACAAAGATGGCGAACTGACGAGAAATCAATAATTAATATAAAATACCGATTTTTTAACTCATCGCTCCAATCCCATAACGAATGAAAATGTCAAGAATGCAATTAACTAAATTCCGTAAAAAATCCCAGTGCCCCGCCTGTTAACTATAAAATTCTTCAAATTTTTCGAATAGCTCGTAGTGATCCCGGGAAAAACTAAAAACTACGATTATGGGACGCGACAAGAGTTATAAAATTATTTTTTAAAGTCCATATTTTTGGTAGATGATCAAGTTCGGATGACCAGTATCATCTGTATTTATATAGTTTGTTTTGTTGATTATAATACAGGGTAGCTGGTTAGGCGGGTTATGGTAGCTGGTTTTTCTTCCAGAGATCTTGTAAAGCATAGAAATTGCAACGTGTGCACGGTGATGAACAAAGACAGAACTATACAGATTAAAACTATACAAATTTGTGATTAAAAATCACAAATTTGTGATTAAAAATCACAAATTTGTCCCGCGTATGAAAGAATTTATTATACTACTGGAACTTGACGCACATCAATTGTACAACCTTTCAACCTGCAGTGATGCAGGGTGATGCAGGGTGATGCAGGATGTCGATATTACGCTGGAAATTGTATTGTTCCACGTCATAGAGACGCGCTCTTTCCCATGCTCGCTCTTCCGCGTCGAAGTAGAAAGTGCTTATGGGGGTGGCTCGCAAATCGCATGCAGCAGGACATTGGGAATGGGAAACGGATTAGCCCAACTAGCGATCAGCGGACTATGAGGATACAATTGTACTATGCTTATGCCCCCCCCCCCGCCAACCGGCGCATTCTCTTGACTTCGGAAACAAATGTTCGTCCCAAATCCATAATTTTTAATCAAAATGAAAGTGTATACTTACACTATAAAAGGACGAAACGTGTATTTTATATTATCTAGTACTATAGAGCCATGTCTTGGCACTATGAACATTCGACGTATACGATAATGATACTATTTTTTACCGGCAAAAAACGATCTTCTATAAACGACGGACAGCTGTTTTTGGAATAGGAAAATATAAATTTGATATCAGGCCCCAGGTTCTAAAATGTACTAAACGCATTTTATTATACAACAGATTATGTTAATTGACTAGTTTTTATCCGCGTTTTCGCTCGTGAAAATGACACAATATGTGTAATTAATTTTTTAATGAGGTGCATATTGAGTAACTATTTATTATTCGTCTTTTTTCGGTAACATCTAAATAGTGCATTCGATTAGTATATTAGACATCGTTTTTTCTCATTTTTTTTGGTCTACATTGATTAACACTATTAAGTTTCCTTTGAAAATAGACTACGTAACTGATATATATGACTATAATGTTTAATCGAGAAAAAACATAATCGGATTGAAAACAAATTAAAATGTATATATTCCCTAATTCACATTTAACATATCGTTGTGACATATTAAGTCCTATAAAAATTCATGAAGGGATTTTTATGTAATACTGGAGCATACATAAATACAGATAAACAAGTAAAAATTCTAAAAACTGCTGACTGCAACTCAAACTATTCTATTATCAGAATAGATTATGTTCGATTAAACTTCTTCAAGTTATTGATTCATGTCGTAGTTTTTGACCAATCAATTCAGGAATGAAAGACTCGCACTTCACATCGACATAGGTCAAAGCTCAATACTAGGTAGCAGGTGACGCTATTGATCCCTATAACGACAAGTCCATCAATTATATTGTTAATTTTTCCACCATTTACTATTCAAGGTTCAACTGCAATAGAGGAAAGGTTTGTAATTAATTAAATGAATGCATGCTCTGGTCCAACTTTTACATTAGCACTGCAATGCTTACAAGTCGTGTCAATTGTGGTATCTTGAGTGAGCATGTGTGCTATGTGAATCATTTTAGCTGCGTTAGAATTTAGCTCACTGAACGGTTCACTAAACCGGGTCACACCTTCAGAATCCCCGACATCGGCGACATCATTGTCGACACGTACGTCGAAGAACGATCCGAGGTTGTTCCGAGAGTGCAGCTTGGTGAAAACGTCGTTTTCGAGATCCACGATAGCGATGGCGCTGGGGGGCACCGACAGCTAAAGCGATTCAATTGCGAAACGGGCTAACCTCTATAGCACTACTCCTTACAATCACAGGTTTCACTTCTCTTTTTTCTAAATCTTTTTTTATAGAATAGTTAGATTATGTGAAAATGATGGAAACCTAATTGTTTACCGGATGATGCCGAATAACTCTTCAAACTCATGATGCTATCGAAAGCCCATACGATTGTAGTGGCCGCATAAAAAACTTGGAAGTGTCTGACATGCACGAATTTCAGTTATTATGTGTAGATTTATTAGTATTATTAGTGATTGAGAAAGTGAGTTCAAATTTGAGAATTTTCTGTAAAAACAATCCCCAAATTCATATAAGAAAATGTGCGAACATATAAAGTTGTTATCCAATCTGAGAGGGTAAAGCCGTAAAGTATTTCAGTTTTCTATAAAATTACACAAATTTCTTCGCCATTCCTTTCCTTCCTCCCGATAGGTTTGCGTTTGTCAGAAAGGCATTTCGATATACAATGTAGGTAGGGTAAAACACCCAGTAGTCGGCCAGGAACCAGTAGTCAGCCTCTGACTATACTTTGTATGAGTGGGAAGAGTACAAAAGATATGCTTTGCTCTCTTCCCACTCATACAAAGTATAGGCAGAGGCTGACTACTGGGTCCTGGCCAACTACTGGGTGGTTTACCCTATATATGTATAAGCGAATACAAGACTAAAAATGAGAATGAAAGGGTGCAAGGAGTTCCACTTTGCTCATAACTCATCAGCAATACACGGGGCCAGCATGTTGCTGTTCTTCTGTGTGTATCGCTTCTTCTCTCTTTATCTTTTTCGCTCTCGTACATATCAGGTACGTCAAGTGTGTATTCGGAAGCTGCACATTCCGATCACGGAGTAAATATCAGCGTATTTTTCACTCGATTTGGCCAAATCTCTCAAGTACCAAGTCCTCCTGGAGTCGTCAACATTATTATCATTGCGCACAACCATCTGTTCCACGATACGGTTTGGAGATACCAATGATCTTTCGTGGTTATTATTCCAATCTTACGGGTGCGGTGGGTCATATCGCGTACACTCGGTTACGAAAACGTTCGGAAACCAGTGTAGAGCTGCGCGTTCTGTTCACTATTTCAACCGAATGTTCGAAAAACCATAAATTTATGGTATGATATATGGGAATGTATCTTTCAGGCAACACGAACGCAAAAAATAGTTATATTCCGTACGTACGATTGTTTAAATAATGCAAGTGATTCATAGAAATCGCGAATTTGGAGGTCATACAAATGTTCGGCCCCCATTGGTATATTGTTAGTAAACATAATATATGTACAATAGTCTTTGAATACGAGTACCAGCACAATTTTCCTAAACATAAATATTAAGTAGCTTATGAAGAATATGAATCGAATATTCACCAAGTTCGTTGTAAATTTTTAGAGGAGCGGGTCGAAACAGCAACAACGCTTCGTTTCAAATACGTCAGTTAGTCATTTTTCAACGGAAAAAGGGAAAATCTTATCGTGAATTTGCAAATTCTGTTGAAAATAACTAAAAGTGCTGTTGTGGACATAATAAAAAAAATACAAGAACGAAGATAGAATTGATTTCGTCAGCAAAAGTGAATTGCCACGAGTTTGAAATATTCGTGAACGACGTGATATTATAAGACAAAGTAAAAAGAACAGAAGACATGCTTCAAAATGGCCACAATGCGGCGAAGAGAACAAGGCATCACTGTACACGCAGAAAATGTGCGAAGAGTGTTGTGTGAAGAAGGCTGAAATGGATGGCTGGCCAGAAAAAAGCCATGCATTAACGGAACAAATAAAAGGAAAAGGTTAGAGTTGAAACTTTTACTACTTCTCTCAATCTCCTAGAGCCTATTTCCTTTGCAGCGCTTGGGCTGCCACCCTTCGCTCAATGTCAACGCGCCCTCTAGTTCGAATCTGGTGCATCGAGAACCCTCTCCAACCCACTCTCGAATCCAAGATCGAAAAATACGAACCTCCGGAGCCCTCGCTCGATTCCAATTCTACCTAGCGAACCTTCCCAATCCGCCCTCAATCCAAATGTTGTATCGAGCCTACCTAACTGTTTTTTAGCTTTTACAGAAGTGTGCAAGTTTACACAGGCCCCTACTCATGATCACCAAGTTCATCCAGATTTACTGTGCATGTAGGACTTGACTAGAAATGAAAGTGACACAAGTGGAAGCTCCAGATGGATAAGCATTAGTTAGTTAATAACATTTTTGTCGCGGATCGGCCATTACATACGTATTTTATATTAACATAAATTCCAAGAAGTGGTTGGCGCAGCCACAAGAGTTCGGATTCATAATATACGAGGGACGCAGGTTCAAAACCTCGTGCGGAAACTTTCTTTTTTCATTGGATTCGTTAGTAGACCCCCCGTACTGTTCGCTGAATCCAAATGTAAACTTTCTGCCATTTTAGAACATCCATGGAGAGTCCGTATAAATCGTCTAGTATACGTCACAACCCGCCTTGAACATCATCACTCTGCTCGATTCGACTTAC
This sequence comes from Netelia inedita, assembly GCA_964017225.1. Lineage (NCBI taxonomy): Eukaryota > Metazoa > Arthropoda > Insecta > Hymenoptera > Ichneumonidae > Netelia > Netelia inedita. The sequence continues at coordinate 13,705,126 of OZ024920.1, forward strand.
TCTTGAGGCGTTCGAAAAATTCGACTCGGGTAGATTTTGCAAACGTCTACCTAAGCCATTTTTAATGAAAATGAGACATGGAATGATGTAATTTTTACTGACAAAAACAAATTTGATGTTTACGGTGGCGATGGGAGAGTAAGAGTATGGGTAAAACGAAAGGAAAAGGTAAATTCAAAACACGTGCAACTCACTGTGAAGCACAGTTCGATTCGGTAATCATATGGAGTTTTTTCATTGCACGCAGTGGTTCAATTAGTATTTATAGAGGAAATTCTGGATAACCATAAGTACCCAACCATTTCACAAAATAATTTTTAAAAAGTGCTGCTGAATAGGGGGTTGGACAAGGCTTAAAATTTAAACAACACAATGATCCGAAGCACAACGTATAGATTTCTCACGGATATTCAATGTACACATGTACTAATGTTGTACACCCACCTCGACAATGGCCGGATTTGAATCCTACGGAACATTTGTGGGACGAACTAGACCAACACTTTTGGAAAACCCCTATAATAACGACGTAGGAGGTGAAAAAATGACTTGTGGAGGAGTGGAGTTGTATTAGCCCATATTATTTAAAAAAACTATTTCCACCGTGCCAACCCATTTAAGCCATATCGTGCACCGATATTCAACAAAATATTAATTTTAAGGTAAGAATTATTATTTAAACATTGTAAGCTTAATTTATATACCTACTGTGTGAATATTTTTGAGACCTACAAATTCACGATTTCTTTGAATTTCTCACATCGTGTAAAAAATCATACGTGCGAAATAATTATTTTTTGCGTTCATGTTATCGAAACAGTACGTTTTAATATACCATAGATACCATAATTGTATGATTCTTCGAACATTTGGTTAAAATAAAGAAGAGAAAGAGCAACTCTATGTTGGAGTCCGAATATTTTCGTGATTACCTTTATTCCTGAAACAGGCCATCTCGTTTACAGATGTTTATAGTGGAGTTAACGTCAATGCGCATGTGCGTTAATGCGCGCATGCATAAGGTCACATACTTGCGCGCAATAATAAAAATAATATTTATTCGTTCATTTTCGTGCTACCTCAGAATCCCCAAAATAAAGAAAATTCAAGTAGGAACATTATTTATTTTATAATGCTAAGGTATGAACGAATCAAAGAAAAGCCGAAGAGTGTACCACGTGACATGTCAGTGCGTAGAGATAGCTGAACTTTCCGACCAAATCATTCTTCATAAGATTTGGATTAATTTTGTATGGATTAATGGTCCTTTTATTTTACCCTTACCATGAGTAATAAACATTTCCAACAAAAACTTAGCTAAAACTTCTTAAGGTTACATTGACGTCTCATTTAGTCTTAAGGCCGTAATCTCGGCAAATGCTTCGACATAGGCGCGCAAGAGTAATAATATCGGTGTACTTACAGAGGATGTTGTCTGTTTCATTCGAACAGACTACCCTCCTTTACCACACCCAACTCATATATGACCGTAGTCATGTTTTTTCCTGTTTTTGAATGTCGTGCTCCGATATAAAATTCAATACATTTTATAAAACCAACAACGGATTAGAACGCGAAATTGAAGGATATATCCCTAAGTGTTTCGAGATTCCAGATATAACGACGTTTTTCGTATGTTCGCTTAACACATGCGTTTTAATGCCAACTCGTTATTTCTGTATTACCCTTCGAGCCCGAATTATCACTCATGTGCTCATACTGACAATGAGTGGACTCTATGCGTCCCGTTCTGTCTCTTTATCTAGGTGAAAGCAGATGAGTTCTTCAAGCGCTTAGTTACGCCGAAAATCACCAGGAGGGCATTCGCGACTCTATCGGCATACGGAGACTTCGAGGGTCGATTACATTTCGTCTCAGCAATGAATAGTCCGGAACTTTCGGACCTCGTGGTCGACTTCCGGTTTGAGGTGACTTTTGCCGATTTTTGCCTCGTCAATGGTTGTCGCACAACTCACGAGACATAGTTCTCACTAGAGAGGTTATGTTGGGTGCACGCGTGCGCCCTTTCGCCCGTAGAGGTCGTGTCTAGTGTAGCGTAATCCTGCCTGTATTCTCCATCTCGCTCCTGGTGACTCCTCCGATTCTCTGCGCCTTGCGCTCTCTCCATGTTCATGATTCAAGCTAAGCCGTGATTGGTCGACGCTCCACCGACGTCACTGGGGATACCAGGGGGATAACGAGAAACCGAGTTGGAGAGGAGGGAAGAGTAGGGAGGAAGCGAGGGCGAGAGAGAGAGATGGAGGGAGTGGGCGAGAGGGAGAGAGAGAGGGGGGAGAGTGACAGAGAGACGGTCAGCGAGAGAGCGGGAAAGAGAGAGAGAGAGAGATCGGCCGCGCGAGGGAAAAGCACGGGCGGGTTGAGGGGAAGAGATGGACATTTCGCAAAAATACTCTCTCTGCCCGTTAGTGAGATAGAACCCAGCAGTTGAGCCGGTTGGACCGCTGCTGCTCAGGATTTTTATCATGTTCTTTTTCAGTAGTTTTCCGCTACTCTACATCTCTCGCTCGCTGAACTCATACTTCACAAGGTGCATTATGGAAGAGAAGATATGTCAATCCGAATGGTTTTTGTGAAAGAATAAAAATATATATACAAACCTAAAATAGTATATTTTTCGTTTTCAAAATATCAGATATATTTCTACGTTTGCAATCCCACTAAATTTGTATTAAAGAACATTTGCCGGCGATTGAATAGTTTGGGTACTTATTCTTACGATTAATAGCAAAGGGGACTATTGCTATAACCTATAATACCGGGTAAATATATAAACGACCAGATTTAGAGGGAATTAGTGTTGTAAGTAATATTCAGGGAGACTAGAAAAAAGGAATGTCAACTCCGATCTAAAAAGCGTATGTACATTTAAGCGACGCTGTCGGCGCTAGTAACTGGCCAATCGGAAGGAGGGAGCAGGTATGATATTGTTAGATAAACAAACTACCGGAGTAACATAACCGAAATCTGTACATAATCTATAAACACTTGTCAAAAGATATATTTTTATCAATGTATGATACAGGTGATACGATGCTGTTACTTTTCGCGTAATTTAAAATATATAAAGTTCTCAATTGATTTCAGTATTTTTATGCTTATGAAAAAGAAACAGATATAGAAAAGGTTTACTATTGATTAAATAATATCTTTATTAAATAATATATATGTGTGTCTTTGGTAATTGTTGGTTATCAATAAAGTGAAAACTGATCAACTGAGCTATAACTGACGATGATAATCTACCTCTTGGTTATTAATTTTTTGTAAGAACACGTCTCAAATAATTAGTATAACTCATTTTTTATATCTGAAATATCAAAATAGGCGGTTAGTTGCTACCCGTTGGAATGGAAATATTGCTATTGGTCAGTCACGGACTCTTGAGGCGACACGAGTGGCGAAATGTGGAACCCTTTGACGTGATACTTTTTGAGACGCTTTTTCTGCCCCATTCACATGGGAGTATAGACACTCCTTTCCTCTAGTCTTCCTGCTAATATCTAACCAATATATCTATCGAAAACAAAAAATCACGTTTACTCACTTCACTCGACGCAGCGTACCAAGGGTAGGTTACTCTGGCTTGCTCACCTCGTGTAGAGACGGTGCTCTTCACGTAACCACTCGCAGGCTCGAACCGGAAGTTGTAGGCATGAGGTTACGTATACACTTAACTTTAAACCTTATTTCCTTCATGAGCTAGTGCTTAAGTATTCACTCAAGTCGTAGACGTATTTTTAAACTTAAGGTTACCCTTCAGTTTAAACTTATATTCAGACTTAAGTTATTTTTAAAAATACCGGCTGTACTGAAACATTGTAGATTGTTCATTGAAAATTTGACTTTCGAAACTCCGATATTGATGACGCCACGTCACTTTTTATCAGCATACAAAAACAAAAATTAAATCATATTTTAAATATGTTGTGCCGCTCGGTGTTACATCCTTCTCAAAAATTAAAACCTAGACCTTTCCCTAAATCCCTTTACGTTGAGCACAAGAAGTGCATCTGTCAAAAAAGCTTAAGTAGTACAGCTAATGTGACATCGGTGATTTTGTTTTCTCTATCGACACATTTACAATTGTAAAAGGAAATCATAAATAATTACGCGAATTTTGAATTATTTTTTTATTATTTTTTTAAAATTTAAAGAATAAATCAGCGGACATTGCTTATAACCGTCAAGCATTGTTTACTTCTGAAATTTTAAAATCATTTTTGTCAATCGGTATTACGTGCCTGCTATCGTGAGCAAACATTGCGTAGTACTTAAAAATCTTAAAGAACGTGCATCTACATTCGTCTTTTCGAGCGGAGACTTCTTTCTAATTTGTAAAATCCAGTTTTTATTTTTTAACATGCACGCTTTTTTGCTGTTACATATCATGGTCCATCAACATTAATAATTTTATCCCATTTAATCCCATTAATTTGAAGTTTTTACTAGCCGCAAATGAAGGTCAATGGATAATCTGCTATTCTTTTGTAATCGGTCGAATTTTTACGACGCTTCTAAATTTAAACTCGGAATGAGTTCTGAAGTAGAGGTCGAGTACTGAAGTAAATACCGGCATGAATTCGAATATAATTACGAACTTAGGAATACAAAACCATATGCAAGTTTGAACGGTCTAAGAAAAAAGCAAGTTTCAAATTTAGTTCAAACATACGTGCCCGGTGCGATGTCTGATTCCTACTGTGCGTCACACATCCACAGATGTAATTTTTCACATAATGGTGACGTACGCGCACTCTCTTCTGCCAACGAGAGCGGCTGTAGGAGAAGCTGTTCGAATAAAGGGTGAGGAGCTGCTGTGGGAGCTCGCTGCGAGTAGCTGATGTAGTGGACGTGTGTATGGATACGAATGCTATGTGAGTAGGCCTGTAGGTCTCTCTGAGTGGCCGTAAATGAGTGTGGAGTTGCGTTGAGTTCCTGTGAAAATCTTTAATGGTATCTTAGCTCTTTATTGATACCTAGATATCTGAATGTTCAAACGTATAGAATAAAAGATCGAGAGAAGATTGCGCGCAGTAGATGGCGCGTAAATACAAGATTTACCTAAGGCAACCCAGGCATGAAAGAAATAGTTCTATATTTCCGGTGGTCCACCGTGCTGGGGCAAATGGTGTATAAAACGTATACCACATGCGCAACTGCATTCGACTTCTAGGCCGCCATTAAAGGCGCCCCTCAGTGCCCTATAACCACCTGCAACATATTTCCAACACGGCCTCAAATATTATGATCCGAATCCGAACATTATTAGAGCTCTATCGAACCGCACGATTAATTATTTTGGTGACCACGAGCTCGATTATATTTCCGCCCAATTCGAGGTACGTTATCTCCCTCACCACCAGTCATTTATTCTATACGCAATGATTTTCGATTAAAACATGTGTATATATTTATGTATACGTACTAGCAATTCATGTGCGCCAGAACCACGGATCTCATCTACCGGCTAGACATGTATACGCTCTCTGACGACAGCCACTTCGTGACTATTCCGCGAGTATCGCCATTCTGCCATTAGATACTCCGTGACGGAATCGCTCCATCACTATAGCAACTTCGCAACTTTAGTTACGGCGCTAAAGCCATAGCATAATTATGGTTACTCTGTGACTTCACCCAAGTAACTAAAATCCGGACTATCGTGAGCAACTCCATTTTTTCAGCCGAGCGGTTATATGGTAGCCATTCTGTGCCGTTATCCAAATAACGAACACCTCGTAGTAACAGATACACATGCACACACAATGCACCACAACCAGACCACATACTTCGCGCATGGTATTAACTGCCCTCACAATATTGATAACAAGCAAAAATCCTCACACGCCAACATACAAAGAACTTAACTCCATCTACCTACATGGCTAATCATTTTTAGTTTAAAAAAAATGTTCATTGCTTAATCGATTGATAATTGCTCAATATTTCTTGATAACGGAGTCCAATTTTTTGTGTTTAATAGTTTTATTTGATTAAAATGAAAGTATGTGGGCCACATGAGGGTCAGTTGATCGCACGCTCCATACACTGCATCCACCCTATACCTTCGACACCCATCGCATTCACCACACACTGCACAGACGTCAGACATACCACACACTCTACACGACTTACCCATGCCTCATATCACAAAATTGAACAAAATCAACCGCGTTCGTTACACACTTTACCGCGTTTCAAGTACGCGCAAAGCGCATTTCAAAACCTGCTTGGTACGTGCTTTGCACGTAGTATTGTCTCGTCTGCAACTGGCTTGTCACACGCTTGGTACACGCTTTACTACGCTTCCAGACTACTCTTAAATAAGAATCATCTCCAAGATAATATTGTATTACGCGCTTGAAACAGACTATTCTGTGGGAGAAGTGCGTGTCGATGGCATGCGAATAAGAACGTTTGAACCATGTAACGAAACGCGGTTGAAACGTCCTATTCTGTGGGGGAAGTCCGTATCGACGGCACACGAAAAAGTACGTTTCAACCGTGCATCGAAACGCGCTTTAAGAACGCTATTCTGCAACCAAGTACGTTTCAAGTGTGTTCCCTCGACCAAATGTACTTGGCACATACTTAAAACGTAATATTCCGTGGCAGGTTTTTGCCGAGAACTAACTTGAACATGCCGCAGAGTTGATTCCGATATCTGTATATCCAGGGGCACAATGGCGATTTGAAAATCGGTAAAATCTATCGAAACGGTAAATTTAAATAACGTGTTTTTTTACTGAAAGCAGCATTAAATAGTCCCTATGCAATCATAAATTTCCCGTAGAATACAAGGAATGCAGCTATCTAATCTCTCATTCGGAAATGTTGACAACTACATTTGATCAGCTTTCCATTTTATGGTATACCAACGAAATAATAAAAATCACACGCTATTTCTATATTTAATTTAAATAAACGGGAACGCAAAACAAACTCTCGTTGTTTACTTACTTTATAGGAATGTTTGTAAAATTTAACAAAAATTATCATACCGGTACAACATCACCAATGGTAAAAAATATTGATTAATAGTGCGATCCCGACGATCTCCGGTTTCTATTACATATATTACACTTTTCCTTTAGCTGCAGTATGAAAACAATGAAAGTGCGCCTGGGTTACACGGCTATGATCCTGAAAACATATATACATTTCGAAACACGTCCTAATTAACAACGCTATAATATCGAGGGACGTCCAAGAGAATTCGGTACTGAGGCAAAAGCACTTTCACCGGTGGTATTCAAGTTAAATTTATGCTCCCTTGTTCCGCAATGAGAGGAGTAACACACACGTGGAAATAGTTCGGTCGAGTGGTGAGCTTTCAACGCAAGCGTTCTCCGAATCCGACTACTACGGCTTCCTCTGATTTTTAACTCCTTGGGGAACGTACTTTTTGTACAAGAAAACGATCCGACATTCCGAGAACAGAACGACAAAGTACGTTCACTTTTTTGGATAGACACATTGCGACACTACCAATGTACAGATATCTGGAAATATAGCGGCTGTACTTGTTAATTACTAGTTGGTAAAGCTGAACCGCTCGAGTACAACGCTCACGTGCTTGTGAGTGATTCTCAGAAGTTTTCTCGAACCGGGCTTTGTTCGATTTTTTAACATACTGCCATGTTGAGGCTGTGTCTTTTAAATTGTTTAGCCTCCCAATTGGCCCTATGAAAGATGTATTATTGCTCTTTCCGCCGCTTATATTTGTGATTAAAAATTTTCTTCTCTTTCTAAATTCCATATAAGGACGTAAATAGTTTTTAAAGTTTACAAGTATCATTAGAGCGATTTTTGCAAAGTGTACCATCTGCCGGACACGTCCCAATAGATGAACGTATATTAGCTGGAACAGTGATCTATATTTCCATGAAAAGAAAAAGCCTATTTTTCAACCTTAGACGAGTGCGTTTGAAGATATATCTAATTGTAGGTGATTCCGAAAAACACTATATATTTTCAAAAAATGTCTTACAATTAGCTGGATAGGGTTTATTTATAAGACAATAACTGTCAAAGTCGGTCTGTGTCACCATGCTCCTATTATTAATACTTCGACTAAAAAATCTACGTTAATATTACAAAAAAATCTTAACTATAGTCAGAACGGCGGTATCTTTAAGTCGCTCGAGAGTTATAAGACTTTTTCATAATTATTTGTAATATTTCGTGAGCGAGAAAATCGACACATTGAAAAATAAATATACGGCACTTTCAGACGTATAAATAAATAAATCGGTGAACCAATAGATCAATAAATCATTGAAAAAATAATCGCATCAATCATAAGATAAGTATATAAATAATTTAAAAATAAAGGTGTACAAAACTAATTTAATAAATATCTTATTTGTCGACATATAATCTTCATTGGTAAAATCCCTTTTTAAAGACACTGCGATGTTTCATGGGCAACCGAGCTTTTGCATGAAAGGCAAAAAAGTAAGTGGGACACCTCCTGAAGACCAGAGAAAAGTAGAGAAATTCACCGTTACTCTCTCAAACAGACATCACTGCTGATGGCTCGCATGGCGTGGTGTGTGCGTTACAGCCTAAGAACGCGTGCGCACATGTGCTTGATGATCCAGGATGTGGCTCTCATCGTTTACTATTGATGTTTACGTATACGAACGTACATTATATAGCTTCGTATATCTTTCTTGAAAGTCCAGCAAATAATTAAGTTCGAAACAGTCTATAACATAATATGAAAATCAATAAATAATCGACTCAATACGCATTTGACATTAATTTTATCCATTAACTTGCATGATTAAGTATTGGTAACAAATACCGAGATAAAACATTGAATAATGGAGAGAATGGTAAGAACGAAAGAATCAACCCTATTTTCACTGCCGATTTTGTTCACATTGCTGCGAAAAATTTTCTCGTTGCAAATCAATCTCAATATATTGATAACAAGGACTGGCTAAGGAATCGGACCACCCCTACCTAAAGTCACTGATTGTGAGTGGTTCAAGTCACAGATTAGCTATAGTCACGGAAAAAATATATAATCGGCGAAGAGCGCGCGTAGCATCCGAGATGTACAAAACTTCAAGTATATACAGACTGTCCAGATCCAGAAAATACGTATGGCGTCAGTGCAAGCAAAACGTTTTTTTTTTAATTGTTTCTCCGATGAAAATTGGCCGAGATACTAATTCGGAAAGTTTAAAGTTTGCGCTATAAGCTAATAATGCGATCGAACACCTTGTTGATAAATGTCGGGATTGTGGGTACAGGTCCCGCTTAGAATTTTTATTCACAAATTGTTTCTCATTTTGTCGATCTGGAAAACGTAACTAATAATAAACAACGACGAGTCTACATGGTAGAAAAAAATTATATTTCTTATCACTTAACCGCAGAGTGCTCGATGGCATTGTGTTTAAACTTTCAAACTTTGCGAATTAATATCTCGATCAAATTCCAGCGCAGGAAAATAAAAAAAAAACGTTTTCCTTACACTGACGCCAACTACCTAGGAATTTCCTGTATCGAAATCATTGCCTAACACCCTGTATATATTCGTGCTGCGTATACTTCGTATAGACTATTTGCTTCGCGACCCAGCGTATATAGTATGTGTATAGTTTATGTCTCTTTTCTTTCTTCCCGGTTATGCACGCCGTTTGACGTATAGCGATATAACTAGAACGGGGCAATTCGTTTAACCCGAAAAATTGTTTTAGTTGTCTCTTTATATGTGAAATACCACACACAGTATATTATTTTACCCATTTGATGCTATCGGAATGAGACGTCCGTTATTTTACTTAACCCCTACTGATGCGTAACAAGTAGGACACCCGATGTATTATTTAACACATCCTCATTGGGTTAGAATGTGATACTTCATAAGTTCCGAAATTCTTGCATGCAGTAACAGTGGCGAGAAATTTTTATTATACAAAGAAATACTGATTATATGCCAACATCGCAGAAGTTAAAAATTCTGATACGCTTCGATGCCGAAGAGTCGAGTCAAGTCACCCCGATGGGTCTCCAACTCAAGACGGCGAGGAGAAAAGACGGTTGAAAGTACATTATATCCGTGTAGCGAGCTGTATGGAAGCGTTATGCTGCGCCGCTCTCCACAGGTAATGTAACACCAGCCAGCGAGCGAATAGAGTCCACATCTTAGAGAGAGTGCGAGAAGGAGAAACAAAAAACTGCTGGAGTGGTACCGGTGGCGCAGGTACAGGCACGGCTTCCTGCTGGGAGCTGATCCGTGACGCCCACACCATAGTCACCTTGGATTCGCATAGTCTACATCGTGTACGCGTTTTCCACTCTTTATATTCCCGTTGCATTATTTGACGTGTAGTTCAGATGTGACCCCCGCTAACTAGGCTCGTTGGTGGCCCGTTCTTTGTAATATTCCCGATTTGGTATCTTCCTTTAAGGGAACTAGAGAAGATCCAAATTGGTGAAAAAATCCATCTTTACTTCGTTACATATCTCCTAACGCGTGACCCGTTGAAAATATTAACCCTGTTCTTGAGTTCAACAAGTCAGTAAACTAAGATCTGAAGTGCGTAAAACTTAATTGGATCCCCCGAATATAGTTATAGTCGCACGACCGGCTTCGGACAATCAATTTTCCTATTTATTTGATATTACTTTCTTAATTTAATCATTTCTCCATTTATTATTTATTTCGGCAACTTATGGAATGAATACGGTCACAGAGGCAATAGTATGATAGAATTGACCAGGCAATGTGATAATAATTAACAATAGATAAGTGGCTGGTGAGCTAACTTCAATTTCAGATGGTTAGTAAGATGGTAAACGTTCTTGTACCATCAATGGTGCAACCTTAACGTCATATTAGGCTGAGCATGTTTACCCTACGGCACAGCAATTTTTACCAGATGTACCTTTCTACCTGCGTCACTTCATACAAAACAACTTTCGAACATTCTAATCGGTTTTGTAGAACATAATTACAAACGATTCACGCAATGAGATCTTTTACTATTGCTACTCATGTCTTAGTTGATGGCGTCGGGGATCTGTTGGATACAGTTAACAGGATCAGTGTTACAAGAAGGGTTGCGTGCTTTTTACATGTATCTTTCTACGCGTCGAAAGTTTCTTATACAAGATTCTTCAGTTTCAAGAACGATTAGAGACAAGCGCCCCAAGGATTCGATCTAATTAACATAAGCTTTAAAATTTCTGATATTCCGCATGTCCAAAATAAAAGACTTTTTGTAGCAGATCAGGGAAACTAAACTTAAGATTGTTAAAAGGGTAAAGGGCGATTAAAAACGGCGGTTCAGATTTAAAAGATGTCCTCAAGCAAACCTACAAAAAACACTGTTTATTGTGGAGGGCGCGTTGTCCAAGAGACAATATACTGGCAAACCTCATTGGAGTACATCTTCAAGTTCACGTGAAGAGGCATGAAGGCACATGAAGATTAATTGTCAATTCTCGCGCCAAGGTTAATGACATTCGCTCAGTGCGATTGAGGCATCTGTTGCAAATATGAAAGGATGTTCCCACTGTTTGGATCTTATTCAGGTGGCACCACCGCTAGTATGCTAATTGTACCGCAACTCTACAATACCTTGTAGCGATTATATAATAAGTCGACATAAAAATTGGGTGCCTATAGGCCATTCAGCTATGGATCACGTACATACCATTAAAGAAGAGATGAACAAATTTGGTGACTTTGGCACGGCAGTTCAATAGTATCCAACACTGGGTGGTTACGCATGTGCTAAAATGACATTCGTTAAACATCAGATACATGAACGTTGTCAACAACGTATACAAAGGAGGGACTCTGCGAACAAGAATGCACCCGCTTGAATGCGACTAAAAGTGATACGCTGCCTCTGAAGCTGTTTCCTAATGCACTCGAAGATCTTATGAAAACTCTAAATTGGGAGTTCTGAAATATCAACATCAACCGAAATATACTGTCCCACGAACGATTTGCGATAATATCGTATTGTCCGCGGAAACCACTTTAGAGCTTAATGCAATGCTTGTTGAGCTGCGACAAGCATCGTTTCATGTTAGCCAGATATCAAAGAATCCAAAATAACACGTACGCCCAATTTTCATACTGATCCTATATCTTAAATTGGCCGCGATGAAGCAGAGCGAATAGTAGAATACGTCTATCATGGTCACCTTCTTTCATTGAGAAGCCAATATAAAAGCTGCGAAGTAGTCAAACGATGCAACTAGGATGGGCAATATGCAAAAAACTTAGCAACGCCCTGAAGTCCAAGAAAATACTCCAATCCTTGAAAACTAATAATAAGCTTTAAACCAGTGCGTACTCTCCACAATAATCTACGCATTGGAAACTTGGGCGTCACTAAAAGAGACAGTGAAAAAGATGCAGGTCACCCAAAGAGTATTGGGACGAGTTATGGACGGTCTTCTCTCGGTGATAGTGCCCCAAGTGTCATAATTCCCAAAAGGACCAATGTTTTGGACATAGACAAAAGAATAGTGACCCTGAAATAGTTACGAGCGAAGCGCTTCAGCCATTTGCCTACAGACCACCGTACCATCAGAATGACGGACTGGAGATCTAAAACGGACTGTCTAAATGCCGAGAGGCTAGTTGACGAATGACATTGTGCGTATGGAGAGGCCGTCGTTGATAAAGCTCAGCTAGTAAATTATTGCCAGCACTGTACATAGGGAACCCTGAAACTAACTCAAGATCTGCCTCACGGACTGTCAATCACTGGAAGCGTCCAAGAACGAGCTTGGGTGACATTTTTGACTTATGTTTGTTACGTTATTTGTATGCGCAAATCCTGACTCCGCTCTGAAATACCAGTCTTGTCACCATCCGAGGATCGTCATTCAATAGGCTTAATACAATTCAAGAAATTATTATCTAAGGCGCTGCACTATTCCAGAATCGCCTCTTGACACACTATATAGCGTTTGTCCCCATTTAGTACGACTCTGTATAGGTACAATAATTCAATATTAATACCTCAATCACCCACCACTACCCCATCTCACCAAAGCAATATCTAAGTAAGTCAGCTCTTTCAAACAAAAATTTATTGGCACTCTTCGACATGACACTTAAAAAAACGCTCACTTCTTCTTAGCACGTGAGCCACAACCCGACTGTGAGGTGAACATGCCAAATACCTATGCACATCGTGTACTCACGGAACTCACGGAATATACTTAACTACCATTTGATCTCCTTTTTTTCATAAACCACAAGCTGTTCAACAGCGATCTTTGTGTCCCAATTGCAACGCGACTGACAAGCTCCAGATAAAAGCAAAATACCTGGAAAAGCCGGGCATATACGCATAATCACAGTATACGTGAAGGTCGTGGATGAGAAGTGTATGCCGATAAAATTTCCGAGGCATCAGGAAACGAAGTCAAACAATGCGAGCAAACGAGCGTAAAATACGAGTATAGTACGGATGGTGATGCGAAAAGTGGGTGGTTGGCTAGTATGAAATCAAGACATTTGTGGTATTTATAGCCTAGTACCTTAGTAGCCTGTAAGAGTGACCGTGCGAAAAGAAGACGCAGCTGCAGTGATATCGGTACTTTATATAGAATAAGATAACGTTCAGAATCGACGCATACATACACGCGTATGTCCAAGAATGTGCGGACTACGAAATATTATTTTTCATATCAAGAAATAATTATGAGAAAACAAGCCAATCGGAGGAATCGTGGTTTGAACACATTCTACATACAGAGTTGAGTAGAGAGATAAGTAGTTGGCGGCAGTATAAGCAAAACGGTTTCTCTCATTTTCCTACAATGAAAAATGGCCGAGATAAAAATTCGCAAAGCTTAAAAGTGTGCGCAATGCCATCGAGCCTCCTGCAGTTGAACGATAAAAAACATTATCTTCTTTTACTGTGTCGATTCGTCTATTAATAAGTATTTTGTCAAGATCTACAAAAAAAGCAAAAAACTGAAAGAAGGTCTTTAGCCCATAATCCCGGTATTTATCGATGGAGCGTTCGATTGCATTGTCGAGCTTATAGCTCAAACTTTCAAACTCGGTGAATTAAGACGGTTGGCCTCTTGAAGAATGGGTATATTTAAAAAAAAATCATAAACTCGAAATTATAAGATGTAATATTTTATTTTTTTATCGCAAGGTAAGAAACGGCTTTAAAAATGCCTTAAATAAATGTTAGTTCATAATATAAAAAAATGGCAGAGCTGCAGGAATTTCGACGCAGGCCCTCCGCACAACACGTGCGTATGTTGCTGCAGGTGTATGACCGTCATGTTGCATTTGAAACAAAAATCAGCTTATTCGTGGATAGTGTCGCTACAATGAAGCGTAGCGTTTTTTCGCCCATTAGGAAAATTATGGTAAGCCTAAGAAGAAAAGTGTGTATTTTTCACCGTAATTTTCCGAGAAAAAACGTCGATAAAAGAATCAATGAACTTATCGCAAAAACCTTATGCTACATTTTAGATCATACATCTAAAAGTATTGTGTACAAATTTGATAGCAACCGGACCGATAGTTTAAGAGATTTACTTTGGATCAGTTCGCAAAATATAGTTTCGAGATAATCGCAAAATAAAATAAATGTGTGGTTATTCGGCTAACGGTGCGGTTTTTGTGAGTCCTACCTTCAATCAGTGATTCCTGGTCTATACCTGTAACTTCGACGATTTTGCGATTTTCAATACCAACTATGGCCTCAATTGTTTGTGACGTTTCGAGGTTTATTACGAAAAAAAAAGAAAACAATATTTCAGGGTGGCCACCCGCCTTAATGTTTCTGCCAAATTTCATCGCAGGACAATTGTAAAAACCTGCACTGATGTCAACTAGTACTTAGGTATTTTATCTGTCCAGATAGCTGCATAAACACCTATATATGACGTATGTGACGAATAAAATGGGGATAATGAGGAAATCGCTGCAAGTAGCTTCGTCATGTATATCACTCCAAAATATGTAAAAGTCTTATAGTGCAGCGATCAATGGCTTATGCTATTTCTGCCACATAAAAAATACGTTTAAGCAAACCTGATTATGCCCTAATATCAAATAGGGTCACTCTGCATAAGCTTGAGATTAGAACTCTTAATAAATTTAACTATTAATTCTTATAATCAAAAAATGCAGCAGCGTTTTCAGATCCAATACCGGAAAAAAGATAATAATATTCTTAAATAATAAAAGAAAAGAAAAAGTAATTCGTATTGCACATTCAATGTGGCAATTGGTATCGTAAACCGTGCTGAATACATACCTGTATATGATGATGTTTTAATTTGTAGATTGATCGAGGTTTTTCCGATACATGTATGGCCTCTTCCGCAGTCTACACCTTTTTACATTTACACGGTCGACTACTGTTCTTGTTAACCAACTGTTATTGCATTTAATTAATACGGAGAAACTACAAAATACGTGTGGTGATAGAATCATTTGCTGCCTAAGTCGTCAATAGAACAGAGAAAGTAAACTCAAAGCTGAAAACAAACAGGGCCCAAATCAGTGCCTCCTCGAATAGTGATTCAATACGCGACCCAGTGCCCCTTTCAGGGATTCACCGTTAGAGTGATAAGAATCACACGGAAGATGCCCCAACTCCAACTCCGAACATGCAACTATTACTGTAACGTGTTCTGGACTTTCGAATTCATCAAATTTGGGACCCAAATCGTGAGGATTACAAAACCATATTTCAGACAAAATGCAATCGTTACCGGCCGAGAATCGAATATGGGTCCTCTGCGCGGCATTCGAATTCTCACCCTCTGAGCCACTGCTCTCCCTGTACACCTTGTTCAATTGCCTTAAAATACAAATTATAATTGTGTGAAATATAATTATATATTTGTTAGCCTCGTAACATTCATATGGTATAAAAAATGCAAATTATGAATATACCCAAATTACAAGATATGAAAATCTAATCAATTTTCTAAAATCGTTTTGTTCTATTATTAAAATGCTGGAAAAAACGTAATCTTGACATCAGTTGCAAATTTATCGTATATCGCTGACCCCTATTATGAGGTAACCCTCATATCCCTACTTTCCCTTATACTCTAAACACGTAGGTAAATCAGAGCTTAGCAAGAATAAGAATAAAAAAGAGAGATGGGTAGATGAGATACGATGAAAGGAAAAGGATACCTAAGTCTGTAAAAACATATAGCCATGAGGCGAGAACAGCAATTCCATAAATTATAATCAATTCTCATTTCTCATAGATTATTCTACTTTCCTTGTCATCGCACGGACCTCCTGCGGTTCCAAACGGCACAAACATTTCTCTTTATCATAGTATTATGATTCGTATATTTAGAAATAAGTAAATTTATCATTATTCGAATTTAATATTCAGTATCTTCTTTGCATTCGTAAAATTGCTTTTGAGTTTGCTCCAATGAAAATTTTGTCGAATGAAATAAATTAATTTTTGTCAGTGTCGGGCCTATTTCGATGAATTATCTACCGTAGGATCTG
Source organism: Netelia inedita (assembly GCA_964017225.1). NCBI lineage: Eukaryota > Metazoa > Arthropoda > Insecta > Hymenoptera > Ichneumonidae > Netelia > Netelia inedita. The sequence goes on from OZ024920.1 coordinate 13,721,642, forward strand.
ATTAGCTTTCCGTTGAAACATAGACAATTGGCTTGATTAATGGTCATTTTCAAAATCTTAGGACAGTCTGGTTTTGGATTCCCGATGACGTCTGTTGCGAGGCATTGCTCTCTCACTCTCTCTCTCTCTCTCTCTCTGCTTTCCTCCCTGCCGTTCTCTCTCTCCTTCCCTCTCCTTTTCCTTCCCTCGCTCCCTCCCACGCTCTCTCCCTCTCTATGTCTGTCTGTCTGTCTGTCTTTGTCTCTCTGTCTCTCTCTCTCTTTGGCTTACACACCCACACACACATAAGCGCGCACTCCCCCGCCCCTTCTTCTTTCGGTCTACCCTACTCCGAGATCTCATTTCTCTCTCGCACACTGCTACAGCATCCTCCTGCTTTCTCTTGCTTTGTACCATCGGTAAGGGGAGAATTTCTCTCTTGGTTCTCTTCGCTCTCCCGCTTTTCCTACGCTCTCGCTCTATCTTATATACTGTGCACCTCGCTTCGATATTACTCGTGGCGTGGAAATTTCACGATATTTCTCCAGAGATTTCGTGCACCATCGTCGAAAATAAGCAAAAAAAAGACGATATGAAAATAACGAGAACGAAGTCGAAAAAAAATTAACGAAGAGGAATAAACGAAAAATAAGATAAAAGAAATTAATTATTCTATACATACACTCATACGTTAAGCCGACCGTCTTGCTCGCACACTGTACACAATGAATCGAAGCGTATGTTTAAGATACTTAAAGAAAATCCTTTTGTTCTATTATTCTTAATTGCAAGTGTTACGGAAGTACAGTTAGGATAAGGTGGTAATCTGAGAAAGTTTGAAATAGAATATATGCAGATTTGAAAGACGCGTGGGGGCCAAAATTAATGGTTAGGCTTTCTTGATATTTTATTAGTATTAAGTCGTGATATTCCATTTCAATTCAACAACGAAACTAAGTTTTATCATCAACGATTGTCATTATGATTGTAACGACAATCGACAAGATATGCAGCTGGACCTGTTAGACAGACAGCATTGCAAGAATGCGTTTTTTTCCTGTTGTACAGTATTGACAACATGTATTAGCGATAATGTCACGAACGTACTTCTTTATCGACTGATAGTAATCGTCCTCAGCGAGACTGCACCAACTCTCTCCCACACGAAACAATGTCGCTTAATTACTTCTTAACTGTCGCTTAACTACTTACAAATTATATATAACGTAAAGACAATTGTTATTCGTGCAATTAATTATTTGTGGTGGTGGTTTGTATATATATATAAGGATTTTTAGAGCAAGCAGTGGCACACTCGTTAGACTGCCATGCAACCGTGCATGCTTCCATTCTATTCACGGTACCGCTGAATTATTTTCAAATGCTTTTTCTGCAAACTGAATGATTGGGAGATTGTTGCAGGCCTGAATAGACAAAGAAGGTATTCTCTTATCATGGTGGCCCATTAAATACATTTTTCATTATCTTTCGATTGAATCTAGAATAAACGCTTTATTCGCTCGCACCCCAACATTATCCAATATTTTTTACAACGTGTCTCAAGTGCTTCATCGTCGTTATCAGTGAACATCCTCATTCCCCACACTATTTTCTGGACATCACGCATTACGCGTTAAGTGACTTACCGATATACTAGTGAGTTGTAAAACATTGAGTGCATTGTTTTTCACGAAACTGAAAATCGCATCGATTAATATATTTATACTGAAATCGGTGGTAATCGTATAATTAGTGCTAGTTAAAGCTGCCAAACATGGCAGAGCATAAAAATTATTTTTGCGAATACTTGATATCATAACTGCCGAAAAATGTTCTTATAGCTCGCATAACGGAAATTTGAAATATCTTGTATATTGTTTTTACACCAGATGAACAACATTGATTGTGCAGTGATTGGCGCACTAGTTTAATGTGGTACGTAAGATGAACATACTTAAAAGATTAGGGCAATAACGAAATGGAAAGATATTGTCGTGGAAATACGAATACAGTTTTGACCTTTTGTTGGCAAAAATTTCATGGTGTACAAAATTGAATGATAGAACCCAGCAAATTCGTTTGATCCCAGGAAGGCATATTTGTTATGCAGAGGTTGACCCTCCTGTTGGTTAATCCTGTTGGTTATTTTGAAGTCAAACATTCCACATTACCCTCATGGAAAACGAATAGTCTTATTATGATGACAACTATTGATAATAACAATTATGCCTACAGCTTCGAATTCCTACAGTTACTATTACTATTAATAACTATAGTTACTATTACTATCAATACGGTCGAGAATATTATTATTTTTTCAATAGGAAACTCATTTGTCAACGGTACAATATATGAAATCTGATCATTTCTGTGCGTATTATTTGTAGCCGTATGATTTATTAAATGATACATATGTATATCGAGAATGCCTAGTAGCGTACTATTGTTTGTTACCAATAATTTGTTATTTATTAGAAGGCAAATAAAACTTTGTTGCAATAAAAAGAAAATCTCCTGACCCCCAATGCACCACTTGTCACGTGAAATGTTTTGCGGATCGTATCATGAAATTCTCTCTTATCTTTGTCCATTATCGATTAACTGAATCATTCATGGATAAATCCTTTTCGTTTGGAAAAAAATTTAGGTCTTGAAGTTTTAATTTACTATTCGCGGACAATTGAGAGTTAAGCTCGACACGTCATGTCACTATTTATGGATGAAGTTTCCACGCCATAAATGGGGGCAGCGTTTCTATATTTGAAGTCGACGACATATCATCTGCTTCTTCTTTATATTTCGCAACTTTTGGTACAAATAAAAATTTCAGCGTTGGTAGTGAGGAAATTAACATACGTCATACATGATAAGGAAGTAAAAAGATTTTGTTTTGATGTGCGTCCTTTCATATTTTTTATCACAAAACATGAGCAATAAAATTACTGTAACTATTAGTTGCTTCCCTCCCTTGATTTTTTAGAATATTATTAGGCTATTTTTTTTAGTTCAGACGGTATTTCTCGGCCTCCCCTCGCTTTATCTTTTTTTCCACGTCCCTAGAAAATACGAAGCTCTCCGCGCCAACGTCTTTGAAGGTCGCTTGCGTGGCGCGCAGCTTCGTTGAAAAAGCGCCCTCGCGGCGCCTGGCGAGAATAAACGTAACAAAAAACTCCCCTACAGTCTCTTGGGGGGTAGGGGGCGACAGCGCCAGAGTAAAGTATATAGGATGTGTGTGTCTGGGTGTGTATCCATCTCTCTCTCTTTCTCTCTCTCTCCCTCCCACCCTCTCATACAGACATACCCTTCTCCCTCTCTCGTTCTCCGTGAAACCTCGCGCAGCCTCATCGTCCTTAGCACTATATCCTCCTTCACGTCAACCCCGTATAAGAACCTTTTCCGACCCCTCAGTTCAGCCCCTTGTGCTATGTACGAATATATGCGTATGTATACCTACAGCCCTACAACCGACTAACTTCTTTTGTGTATTTTTATTTCCCTCGTGAAAAAATCGACGGTTCGACTGCTTTACCGACGTTGACACATTAACGAATATATATAGGTATAAACCTGATATCACTAATAATAATACCATAATGACTACATCCTAGTGACTTAATAACGATGGAATTATCAGAAAATAAAATTCATTTACAATTATCAAATTATGAGCGACGTGCAATTGAAAAGTTATGATTTATAATTAATAATCTGTATTAGATAATTATCGACGAAAGCATTAAAAACATTCATCTTTCCGCACCTGCGAGTGGGAGTAAGATGTAGTAAAAATCAGATAAAAATTGAAGGATTATATGTCTGTTACGTAAACAGTCTCGCGATTCTAATTTCATGTAATTGGAGAAAAAATCATTCGAGCCTACTTCGTGAAATTGTTGTGGAGAAAACGTTCAATTGATTAAACTCCTTGAACGGTTAAATAAATGTATACACAGGAAAAAGAGATTATATTTTCACAATTTCTGGGTGGTCAGCAATTTGTATCTTATAACAATAATATACATTTTAAGCTAATTACTTCAACCTATAATTCCATATATATAACCGTATATAATGTAATTTTTGTCGAAAAATATCGAAAAATGTCGATATTTCAATTAATCTGGTAAATAGTGGTTTCTAAATGGCGGCGCAATATATCTCAATAGCCATGGAATCATTGAAACTTAGTCGCAGGATTTTTCACGAGAAAATCGATATTGAAATAGCGACCATTTTCAAGAAGCCCAATATTTAAAAAATCGGCTGCGGCAAGTCTAGTTTTTTTCCATCTGTTTGAAAATAAAAAGTGGATTTTACGTCTTAGATCAAAATGAAGAAAGATATTTCGGGCATCGCAAAAGCCCCTTTTATGTAATCCCCTCACGCGACGAACTAGCCGCATGAGGTGGTTTGCCGCGTCTGAGCACATCGTCAGATTGAGTTACTTTTAAATAAAACATTACCGTTATGATAGGTGAGAGTATACAGATTAAGATGTCTATTATTACTTTTCTAATAAATAAAGTTGTACTATAAAAAAGATGTTAATTTCCACCATCTTTTTACTCGATGTATGTGTACGTAGGCCTCAAGTCTTTTATAGTCATATAAAAGTCAAAAAACGCAAGTGAAATGCCCCGAAGATAATTCATGCATTTTCCTTGTCCCAAATATTGATCAAGTTTGACACGGATTCTGCAAAAAATCGGATGTCATCGTCCTTGAAATAGCGCGAGTTTCACATTCTTTTGAAAATATTAGAGGAAGGTTTACACACGTAAGTAAATTCTAATTTATACTATTGCGATTAAACCTTATATTCCTCACGGAAATAACATTGATTCATCCATTGAACCGATCTAATCGTTCAATCTCTGCCAGCAGCAACATATCTCGCAGGCGTGTGTGCATGCGACTCTGCAGTACTCACGGGATCGAAGGTCTACACTCGCAATATTCGTTCTCTCTAACTTCTCGAGCTTGAATTGACCTATAATAACGCGTCGGTATATAAATATCGGCAAGTAGTTATAACCTCGACAGCTTCTTAATTCTATTCTTCTGTTCTTCAAAATAGTCACCATCAAAACTCTTTAAGATCGAGAATTCTTGAATATTGTACAGTAGTCTCACTCTTTACCTTTACTTTTTATCATGAGTTTATTGATTTTTTGTCATTCCGGGTCTGGAACTACCAGAAATTGAACTAACGAGAATTTCTGTTTGGTCCAAAACTATTTACCAGTTACAATTTCGATCTTATGGCTATACCAAAGGACCTGTGTAAAATGTCCCCAGTGGCAATGCTCATGTAAACAACACATTTAGTTATAGAAGTTTCAATCCAGTCATAAAGGTATCTGATGTATCCCTGAGCCATGGTGCCCGATTTGATTCCAACGTTTTGATCAGCATAACGACCCAGAAAATTATCTTATTGTTAGTACCAAACGATCATCGAGTGTCAATTTAGATGAATAATCGAGATGCGAAATACCTATGCGAACGTACACTTGACGGCCTTGAGATTCGAAACCTGCAGCCCACCATAGAAAGTACAGCAAACACTGATAAGCACCTAAATTTATCCTGTAAATTTCGATCGATCTCGTTTGTCAATCACCATCGACAGATGGATCCCTGAATGCATCTGCATTTCCAGAGCCGTAATTTTAAGTGGTTGGACAAAGTTGTCGCCGGTAACGTAGACCATCGCTTCTACCTTATGGACATCACAGCCCACCGGATTGAGGCATAAAAACAGTAAAAACCAGAGGCTACATTAGAACAAAGTAAAGTTCAGTATCTGGATGGCCTTCCATGAAATCTACCACTCGAAGCTCTTTTCAGAGAACATCTGACCCAACGCAAAACGTGTCCACGCAAATGACTTTCAATAATTCGTTGTAGATCCTGATTAATTGCGTTTCCACCTGAACGCAGTTAACCTTTCCTATCATAACGCTCATCGTGAATATTTCGAGAAAAAACAGCTCGGATTGTAACCACGACAGAAACTATTCAGCGGAATCCAATCTGGATCCAAGATCTGGACAAGTGGCATTCATAGCTTGCCGATTTTCATACATTCATATATTGTTTGATAGAGTCTACAATTTTCAATCACATCCGATGAACCGGATACGCACTCACCTCTAAAGCTTTCTCCATGAGAACGCTAATATTTTGAAACAAATTTGCCGGTAGAGACATTCGTGAATCACAGAAAAAATACGGGGGAGTCATGTTTAAGTTTTTGTTTGTACCATTTTAAGCACTGATTAAAAAAGAAGCGCTCATGTTCCTTCCTGTGAGAAATTATAATTTTGTTGCATTTGCATTCGTTATCCGCCAACCATTATTTAGATCCTGATTTGACTCGCACGAAATTTGCATAAAGTATTAGTCCGAGTATCATGACTCCACGCTTGGAAACACAAATTTGTATTCATACTTTATATAATTTTGATAATTTTGAGGCGGACAATTTTAAACGGCGAAATTTTAGAAAAATCAAACATTTATTAAATCGAAAGGACTCATTCTCAGTCAATTTGCTTAAGGGGTAACACCACTGTACATTTTTTAGAAAATACATTTTTTTATTTGTTAAAAGATGCTTTGGACCTTGTAGAATATGTGGAAAAATATTTCAAACCTAAACAAAATTCGTCACCTTAAGGTTTCGAGCTCTTTACCGAGCTCGCCAGGTCACTCCGAGATGTTCGCGCACTCCGAAACGGCCTCAAATACGCACATTACACCGGTGATGGTGATAGCAAAACCTTCAAATTCATAATAAACACAAATCCGCACAAAGATTTTGAAATGCAAAAGAAAGAATGCATTGATCACGTACAAAAAAGAATGGGCACTCATTTACGAAATCTCAAAAACAAATGTGAAAGGCCTCGGAGGGGGAAACAAATTAATTGACGAATTAATGATTTATTATGGCTTGGCAATAACTCGGAATCCAAACTCCTTTAAGGATATAAAAAATGATATCTGGGCGACCTTATATCATAAATTATCAACCGACGGAAATCCGCAGCACGAGAAATGCTCAGAGTCCGAGCGTGACTGGAAGAAGACGTACCTAAGCAACGGATTCCATGGACGTCTTCCATCATAAGCCGCTGCTTTCTGAGAAAGTTTTCAAAGCCATTAAACCAATTTCTGAGGAGCTGAGCCGAGACCAGTTGCGAAACCGTTGCTGGGATGCTACACGCAGAATTGCAATGAAAGCTTCAATGCTCCGTTTGGAATTTGGCTCCAAAATCTTATGCAAGTGGAAAAAAGTCCTGGATATAGCAACTAATATTGCTGAGATGGATATTGGCGAATAAAGCACGCCAAGCTATCTTTGGCAGATGTGGCGAAAGCCGCACGCTCTAGCATGAAATCGTCGAGGAAAAAAAATGAGAAGGAATGTTTGAACCTAGAAGGGCAACTTTATGGTCCCGAGATTACAGATTAATGGTAAAAAATTAAAAGTAGTTGAAATTTTCACTTTTTTCATGTATAGGTATAACTCATTTCAAATCTTTGAACGCGTTTTTCTCGAAACACAATTTTTAAAACCGCACGCAACATATCTCCAACAATTTTCATTTTTTTCATTCAAAATTTTAACCTCATCTTTAGAATGACATTTTGAAGAGAAATACGTACGGGGTTTTTGATAAGTTGATTTGAACATTATTGTTTGGTTGGTGCCACCCTGTATGTATGTTTGGCTCAGTCCGGGCAATCTCACCTAAAAATCCACATCTCTTACGTTTCCTTCATATCCTCCCAAAGGACTACAGTTAGGTTTTACTTCGCGGGAGAGGATACCTTTCGCTATTTCGCTATTTTGATAACTGCTCGTTAGCGTCTGCTTTCTCTTCCATTCTTCACTACGAGGGCATTTTAGTACCTCCATCGCATACGACCTTGTTGCTTCCCAGGCGGTTTTAGATAAAAGCATGGCTTTCCCCAGTCTTTCGGCACATATTTTTCCTCCAAGCGTGGTTTCCCAATTACTGCGAGCTGTCGCGAAGCGGGGACATTAAAAGAATATACCCAAAGAGGACCCCTCGTTTTTAAGTCTGTGGGAGTATGCTCGGAAGCACCCATGTCCTAATAACATTTGTGTCATGTAGCAATTTTCATCTCCGTGGCCACGATTTATCCAATCGTCGTGATATGGTATAAGACGATGCGTCAATGTACCTTCATCTGACGCACTCCACTATGGTTACCAACGAAATATACTATCCCACTTTTGGCGCTTCCGTAGCTTGGTAGTAGTTGGATAGATAGCCAATTACGCAAGCTGCTTCTTCAGTCACAGCTGCGAAAAATGCTGGCTACTCGCAAGACACTCAATTGGTAGGGTGGTGTAAGTTTTTGTCGGCGCTCCTGTGTCTGAAGTGCATCGGCCCAAATGGAAGTTCCATACGTGAGCACTGACGTGATTACCTAAGAGAGGAGCATTCTTCTTTTCTGCTTGGGACCTCCTACTTTTGGCATAAGACGGAACACTACAGATATTACCACAGCAGCTTTGGTTGCAACGTGCTGTCATTGCTTCTTAAAGTTAAGCCGTGTGTCGATTATTACCCCGAGATACCGAATATACGGTTGGGATGTAAGTTAGTGCTGACCCACCCTCAACGTGATATTTTCAAGGAGTTTTCTGCTCGTAATTAATATAGCTTCTGTTTTGTGGTCTCCCAGTTTTAGATTTATAAGGTATATATACTGGCTGATCTTTTCGTAGGATTCATCAAATGCTCAGTTAACTTCTTCTAGTTGTTTAGCGGCGCTGACAACGGCCACATCATACAGAACAGAAACAAGTTTTCTTTCATCTGGTACCATCATTTACTGCATACAAAGCCATAAGAGGCTGCTAAACTTTCTAATGTTTGCCAGTATAATAAGAAATATTATTTTTGAAATCAACTCTGAATCCCAATTATTCATTTTTGTGTATAATAGAACGTATTTTTTGTTATCTACAGTAAGTGCAAACTGTCAAACTATTTGAGGTTATCTGCAGCGTGAATCCAACCGTTAAAGGGTAGTTAGATTAGTGCCATTTTTATAAGGGAACAAACATAGAAAACGGTAAGTAAAAAATCAATAATTTGAAACTACGTTCTTTGCATATTCAAGATGAGATTGTTGAGATTTTTACTTTTTCTTGTTTTCTTTGGTTTTTTGGTCATATTTAAAAATTGCCATATTTGGCTTCGTATGCATTTCCCTCAAAACACAGTCGGTCAAATATGGCTTCGTATGCATTCAAGGATTCTTTCTTTTCTTTACAAAAATGGATCCTTCCCGCTTTTATTGTGCTTCCAAGCATGTCAACCCTATTCCTGGACATGCTTTCTTTTCTTTACAGAAATGGATCCTTCCCGTTTCTATGGTGCTTCCAAGTATGCCAATCTCATTCCTGGAGACGGTTTCTTCAGACTCCAACCCTAAATACGAATCTTGCTCTTTGCGTTCTTGCGTGTCAAAGATAACATATTATCATACCCGAATCCGAATCCGATTGCTCTGATGATGATGGCATGACCACACAAACCTTGCAGGATCCGTCTACATCTAGAGCAACGAAAAAAAGAGCCAAGAAAGATCAGGTCATTTGAAAAAAACCAGAATATTAAAACTTTCGAAGAAAAAAACCTTCAAATTCAAAGAAAATTCCAATCTATCAAAAACAATAAAGCAGTAAGTCATACTACCAAAAATTGTTAAGTTCCTGTCCACGAATGAACTAATTAATATGATCGTTGAACTGTCTAACATAAAATTTCTTCAAGACAACGTCAACAAGCCAGCAAACATTACGAGAGAAGAAATGGAACAATATATTGGAATCGTAATTTTCATGTCTTGTATGAAGTTGCCATGAGCGAGGATTTATTGATCGAAACATGTAGGCCAGTTACAAGTTTACAAAACCATGACATGCAATAGATTTGAAGCTGTAAAGAAGAATTTACATTTGAACAACAACAAAAACTTCAAGATTTGTGGAACAGATGGTCATGATAAGCTTATCCAAATTAGACCTCTTTTGGATCAAATTCACAACATTTGACGCTGATACCAAAGGAAAAGCTCAGCTATCGCCGTTGCAATTACGTCCTACACCCCCCATCCTTTTAAAGCTTAAGGGTTCGGACGATCGTTTGTGTGAGTTCTTGACTTAGAATACTTCTTCTTCCTGTGTCCAGGCTGCGCAGTTCTTTCATGGTAGTTACTGCATGTGCACAGACAACACTACATTTTCGTTTGCAAAGCAGCATCTGTATCACGAGGTTTCCTGGGGTGATTTGTTTCCCAACTTCATTCTCTACGTTGCTACAAGCATTCCTGAATCGCGTGTAGTGAAACAACGCATGTTCCGGGTCCTCGGATGCTTCTCAGGCTCAACAGCAAGCGTACCCTATGAACAGCCTCATTAACTAGAAATCTACTTCACCGTACCCTCTTCGCACCCAGGGCTTGATGTCTGAGATGAAGTGATGTGTCCATCGCTCATCCGTCGACTCACTTCCATCGCTGCTGCCACTTGGCGAGTGTCTCTGCCTCGATAGTCTTCTTCAGATTTTTATCTAGCAGTTGGTACAATCTCTGTCGTTCCGGAGCTGCTAGATCAAACGCGCCATCCCTGTAACGACCAGTGCGGCGTCTTGCGATACTGTACGGTATGCACTTACTAATACTACTCGTACTCGCATCTTCTTCTTGCATGATGCTATCTTCATTGTATCTGCCTAGACTAGTGCCGCGTACATTACTACAGATGGGGCCACTGTAGCCAGTAGTCGCGTTCGCGAGTATTTTGGCCCCCGCATATTTGACATAATGCGACGCAGAGAACATCCTTGCATGAAGCATGACTCCCAGGTACCGTATTATGGGTTTTCATTTGAGCTCGTGATTCTCCACACAGAGAGTAATTGTATCTCGTTGTTTCCTCCCTGTGATGAGGAGGGCTTCCGTCTTATGCGCGACTAGCTGAAGCCGAACGGATGCCAGCCAGTCCTGGTCTTTACCGAGTCGTTTCCGATTTGGAAAATTCCCTCAAGATACTTTGCCACTGTGACTATCGCTACATCATCAGCAAACCGACGATTTTTCCTCCTTTCGACCTTCATCCGTGTCGTTGCTCAGGATCCTGTTGCTGAAATAACCTTCCAGGATTTGTCGGATATACGTAGGTACTTTCATGCCCTGTAGATTGTTACTGATACATTCCTATCGTGTGGTATTGAACGCATTCTTTATGTCGGCCGTTACTACGGCGCAATAGTGCTTGACTCCTCTTTTCTATCGTGTGTCCAGCTATTACTCGCCGTGCTGTTTCGACGTCGACTTCAATAGCCTCCGCTGTTGAGCATGCTTTCCTGAAGATATATTGGTGGGTAGCTAGATCCCCAGCTCTCTGTACAGCTTTCGCCAGCCTGTTGTAAATAATCCGCTCCAGGACATTTCCAACCGCGCAGAGCATGCAGAGGGGTCGGTAGGATGATGCCTCCAATGGTGGTTTCTCTCCTTCGGAATTCCGTTCAGCAGGCAGCTATTATAGACGTCCACAAACGTTCGAGATGCCATCCAGTCCAGGGACTTTAGAATTCTCAATTCTGTTACAGGCACTCGAGAGTTCCATGATCATTACCGGTGGAATGATCTCGGGATTTAGAACCAGGATGGTTTTTCAGCTTCTTTTGCGGTACTGTGGGAGCAGGCAGGCAAAAATATTGCATGGAGATGCCTCTCAGTTTTACGATAACACTCATGTACGGCCTGCCCCATGGGTCTTTGCCGACTTCACTGCACAACTGTCTCCAACACCGTCGCTTACACACTCGTGTAGCCATCCTGAGTTTGCCACGGACTGCCCTGTTCTCCTGTCGAAGCTGGTTGTAATTGCTTCTCCTCCGGGCACATTGGTATTGCAATTTGGCCTCCAGGCATTCTCTTCGTGTTTGTGCGACCTCCTCATTCCATCTGTAAGCCAGTGGTCGACGTTGGGTAGACTTCCACCGCGGCATGGGTGCATCGCATGCTGCAGTGAGCATTGCCATGGTTTTCTTGAATTTCATCTCCGCACTCTCACCTCATTTAGACCCATTTTCCAGCGCATTAAGGAAGATGTCCTTATCGAATATACTGCTCCACCATCCAATTGACTTTGGGCCTTTCCTACAACTCCACGAGGATAGCTTGGTGATTGCTATCAATATAGTGTTCAATTACAACCCACTTGACTCCCGCTTCATAAGACAAGGCAAGTTTGCGGTGATCTTTTGTTAAAGAGGACGATATCCAACGCCGAGAAGGCCTCAAAGAGCGTCCGACTCTTCGTTTCGGCGTTTCCGCACTCAATGGCCCATGCATTGAAGTCCCCCGCGAGATAATGACTCGGTTTCGGTTTTCCGAATTGCGGACTAACCTATCCGGGAAGCTCTTAAACTTCTCTATCGGCTCGTTTAGCGGGGTATAGCAGCTGCAGATGTAGGTACCTACCATCTTTGCCTATACGAATCCCGTCTCTAGCACGCTCATTCGAGCCTCAAGGTAGAACTTACCACATACCCAGGCAGCTGCCTTTCCAGAGCCATCCCGATCCCACTGTCGATTGTCAACGTTCCGATACCGTTCCGACACGATAGCTACATCGGTATTGACCTCTATCGTTGACTGCACCAGTAGGTCCTTCGCTACATCGCAATGATTGAGATTTAGTTATAGTTGTCTCATCATATTCTTACTGCGGTATCTTATAATGCTTTCTGATATATTGGACACTCTCTGCTTCCTGCGGCATATTTACAGGCGCCGTCAATTTTCGCATCCACGCACAGCATGCACTTCGGCTCCAGCTTACACTCTTTTGCCTTATGGCCCTTAGTCCCGCAATTGACGCAGTGTTCTGACCGGTCGCACTTGCTCTTGCAGTTTCTGGACAGATGTACATACCGGCAGCACTTGAAACACTTGGTGAACTTTTCTCTCACTCGGATCCTGCAGATTATCCAGTCAATGCGCAACTTTCCTAGGTCCAGCACCTTTTGCGCAAGAGGTAATGGGAGGCCGATTACCGCTATCTACGTTCCTCTATATGACTTTCTGATGGACTTTACTGAGTCGCTGCCTAGCACCTCGTGAACTTGGGTGAATTTATCCTTCAGAGCAGCCACTACATACGCTTTCGTCGAGATTTTGTCCAGATCTTTAATCTCCGATTCGACGGTGTAAGTGAGTGCTATTACTTCAGCATCGCCACCCAATCCGTCCGTCAGCGTGGTCTTGAAATTCGACGTTTTGGGACGAGGTGTTTACTCAACCCCAGGAAGAATTCACCATCAGCCGTTCTGCGAATATTTGCTACATTGTTCTCGATGTTCAGGACATCTTCGGACTTTTCTTGACCGTCCTTTAGATGAAGCGTCCGATCCTCCTTGAAAGCTCCGAATGTTTTCCCGCTTTACTTCGTCACGCTGTTTTGCGTCCGGTACAGCGTTCCTCGTTCCTCAGCAAAGAGGTGAACTGGTATCATTTCACCTATAATTTCCACAGCATCTTCCGATAATGACCTAGTTTACATCGTGCACTTGATACGCATATCAAGTACTATATTCGTACCAAACAGTTTACTACACACGATGTAAACACAGCCGGATGCACTTGGTACGAGCGTACCAAGTAGATGTAATGTGACGATGTAAACGCATGAAATGCATTGTGGAGGAAGTTTAACCTCTAATAACTGGTATTGTGCTGTTGTGTGCTTTGGTCCCTCTGAAAAAATATGCACCAAAATGTCGTGTAAAAAGGGATTCAACTGGAAAGAAATAGAAACGAAAATATTTTTAGAATTATGCATAGAGCATAGCATAATTTTGTTAATGGACGGGAAAAAGCACAAGCATGTCGATATTTTTCGTTCATTAGTTGAACATATGGAGAAAAGGGGATTTTATAAAACGCCGCAACAGATGCAATTGAAACTCAAAAATTTAAAACTCGCGTACTTTAAATGTAAGCGAGAAAATAATGTTAGTGGTGCAGCAAGGACGACCTGTCCATTCTATCAACAATTAGATGTTTTGTACGGTACTCGGCCAAACGTGCAAGTCCTTCACGATGCCTCAGGAATGGATACTGCAGATATCCACAATGAACCATCATGTTAGTAACATAATTACATCAATAGTGACATAAAATTACTTTATCTTTGTTTCAACATTTCTCAAAAAATTTTATCTTCGAAACTGTACTTAAAGCCCAAGATAAACGGTACGTTTGCAGCATGCGAAGTACATGCTATAAACATTATAATTATTGTTTCAAAAACAATAAACACTAATAAATAAAAAAAGGTAAAACAGTTAAAGTATTAAAATTAAAATAATTAAAAATTATTTCAGCATGTGAAAATACAGAGGAGTATTTAGATACGAATGATAGTGAGGTCCTAGAAGAAAGCGAGTCAAATTCCAGCACCTGTACTGAATCTATAAAGAAACGACCTAACAAGCTTTCAGGTACGTATAAGTTAATGAAATGATGTCAAGTACTTCCAGTCAATGCACATGATATCTGGTATATGTATCTTTTTTTGATAAAAGTTTAAGTCTTATCTTGTATCCATATCTTTTTTATAAAACAATGCATGCTGTATATTGTATCAGTATCTTTTTTGAAAAGTCAAGATACTACGCTCTGCATATAATATACATGGATTCTACATCAGTATTATGTGATAATAATATTACAGGTAGAAAAAGCTACGAAATGATTCTGGACAAATATACAGAGAATATGATGAACTCACAAAAAGAACTTTTATCAGAAGTCATTATAAAACAGAATGATATGCAGAAGGAAATGCTCAGAGATGAAATGGACAAGCAAAGGTTGTGGGAAAAGAAGATAATGGACAAGGAGCATACATTCCAAAAAGAACAGATGCAATTTTTTGTGCAAGCGATGCAAAGTTGTCTGAGTCCGCCATCAAATTATGGAATACCACAAAATTTTGCAATGCCTCAAAATTATGGAATGCCCAATTATAGGCCACAAACCATCAAAATTATACCGGTATTTTTACAATAAAATTAGTCTTGTAAGCGAGATTTATATAAGTTGCATTACGAACATAAAAAATTTAAACCAAAAAGAGGGTAAGATCAGGCTACCACAGTGAAAGGGTCTAACGCAGTTAACATTTCTGCAAAAGCAGGATAAATAATGCGGAAGATGTACATACCTGAAACTCTGTCCTGTCATTTTTCGTTTTTCCATCCTGTACTAATTTTTATTACTGGATTATAATTGAGTTCACGATGAGTGTCTACTAGTGTCGATATATATATATATATATAATATATATACCATTACTGTTGATTTATGTTTTTAGACTGTCATTATTTAGATGTTATAATTTATTTCTCCGTGAGTAAGACTTAATCTATAAGCTAAAACGTACGTTCGGAATTTCATTTTATTTGAATGTCGTTTTATCAAACACTTGAAGATTAAATAGATCTTATTACACACCATTAACTGTGTTACACTTTCATTGCCTGCTCTGACTCTCTTTTTGGTTCATTATTTGGTCGTTAAGATATGATTATATAAACTACCCTTTGTAGCAACATATACATATATGTATACTTATATGATATAAAATCTCGGTTTAACAGATGAAACAAGGAAATATTATAGGGCCGAATGATGTCAATACACAAACGACACCATCGACATCTTCTACATCCACATCTTCTATCATTCATAAAAAGAATAACGACAATTAAAATGCATGAAAATGTGTTAAAGAGTACTGACAAGCAATATTACAACTACGTATTGAAACGAAGATATATATAAGTATTGTGATATCAAATCAAACAAGTATTATCAAATATATGTTAAGTTGAAAGTTATAAAAGACATTCCAGACAACAACATTAGATCTAAATTATGTCTAAAATTGGGACATAAGATGCTTTATGTCCTGGTATGTTGTCTACGATAACAATTTTTATGTTGGCTGTTATAAAATATTTTAAGTTCAAAGTTATGAATGACTTACCAAAACAAATTTTTAAAATTGTTTCGAAGTATTATACGAACGTTATTACGAACATATTTTCAGTTAAAAGTTATAAGTCATAAGTTATAAGGTATTTGTCACAAGTTATAAATTTTAAGTTATCAGTGATACACTAAAATGAAAGTAATTTAGATGAAAGACTGATGAAATAATACCAAATCTTATTGAACTATTAATATATGTTAAAATATCGTAAATATAAAAAATGAAATAGTACAAATATGTCATGTATAAGTAAAGAAATAAAAGTATTTATTAGCTTTTGTATTTATGATACATACATATACAAAACTGTGCCAATAAATTTGAATACATAAAGAAGAAGAATATTATTTGTACCTATTTACAATGCATCACAAAAATTGTTTATCTTAATAACATTTTTCGAAGAGGAAAATTTGCAGCTAAATAATCTTTTAGACACTCTCGTATTATAGTAGAGCGTAAATTGTCTCGTTCACGATCTATTTGTCGTCTTGGTTGTACTAATACTTCATCTAGCTCTATAACATGTTGCAACCATTCTTCAATAAATCTGTCTTTATTGTATTCACAGAAGTTGTGTAGCACACAAGAAGCAATTATAACTTGAGGTACAAATTTATAGTTACAATCAATTTTTTTTTGTAACATCCTCCATCTGGCTTTCAGTCTTCCAAAAGCCATTTCCACTGAAACCCTTGCGGAATTCAGATAAACGTTGAATGACTCTTCTTCAGGTAAAAGTGAACCAGAATAACCTTTTATTAACCACGGAAGAAGTGGATACGCCGGATCTCCAACTATCATAAAAGGTATTCTTTGTCCGTTTACATGTTTTTCCACCTACAACAAATAAAATGTTTTTTATAGAATACTAAACCAGTATCATATATATATAATATATGTGTTTATGTATACTATAAATTTATATGTAATAAGACATACATAAATGGTATATAATATGATAAATAATAATAAATACAATAATAATAAAAATAATGCATTAATAAAAAAGATATAGACCTGCGGTATTATTTCTTGTGAGTATTTGTATACTGCACTATCTTTAAAAACCACAGCATCGTGAACACTACCAGGATGCTTGGCAAAAACATTGTTAAACCTGTTATAAACAAGATTTAAACATTATGAATCATTTACTGTTACTCTGTTGCTTTTTGTGTATTTGTGTATAGTACATTATTACAATACTGTACTTTATATTAAATATACATAAATACACATAAAAATAATCAATACATGTATATATATTTAAAATATAAATTTTAAATACCTTCCATTATAATCAACTATTGCTTGAACATTATAAGATGGCCATCCTTTTCTATTGATAAAATCTCTGTAACCTTCTTCTGGTACTGTAATAGGTATATGTGTTCCATCGATGGCACCAACTATTTGAGGGATATGAGACACTTTTTCAAATTGCATTGCTATATGTTTAGCTTCATCTTCGTTTGGCATTTTAATATAAACGGGTGCCATAACTTTATTAATTGCTTTTATAACTCTGTAAAAACATTTCTTGACTGTTGACTTGTGTACTCCAAATACATTTCCGACAACCCTGTATTCAGAACAAGTAGCCATTTTATATACAGCTATAGCAACTTGTTTTTGTACTGATACAGGTTCTCGAGCTTTTAATATTTGCATTTTGGGTTGTAATTCATTTTCGAGTAAATTACACATTCCCAAGAAACTCGTTTTTGACATTCGAAAACTTTCGAGCCATTCCAATTCCGTATAAGGATTTAACACTATTGATTCCCAAAATTCGTAACTTCTTTTTTTCATCCATAGTCTTCTTCTGTATTGGATGCCGTTTGTAATCAGTTGATAAGGTATTTGATTACTTATTATAACTTTCCACATAAAAATTAACTCCGATTTTTGCTCCAAACATAACCTAAGCAAATGTCGTAATAAGGCACGCCGCCTTGCTCTTATCATAACCATCATGTGGTTTCTACGCATATTTAGCAAGTTTTGAAATATATTGAACGCGACCATGCACTTTTGCATACTCTTATTGCTATTCATATTTCCTCGCGAATATTAATAATTATCATTACGAGAATGAGCTTAAGATTTTTAATGCTATCACTATTAGGAGGTTCGTATTTATGGACGTATTATATTCGTATTATTCTTCTACTTTAGTACGTTCGATGTAAACGCGCTCGTACTAAAGCTTTGGTGCGCATCAAATTTAATACACGTACCAACGATTTTACGATGTAAACTAGGCCAATGTGTGCAAAGCGCTGGATACCCTCAATGCACTGAGCCGATAGATGGGTGCCACTCTTCGGCGATACTCCTGGATCTTTGGTACGTCACTCCAGATCATAACCGAGTTGGTCTGGGCAGAAGTTACCACCGATTCCAGCAGTTTCCTTCTGCTCTGTCGCGGACCGCCATTATTTGGCATAAGATGTGCAAGGGGTGCTGTAACCTTGGCTGCTGTTTCCGTAACGTACTCGACGTGAAGTTCAGTCTTGCACTGACAGTGCAAGATCAGTGGTCATCTCTTCTACCCGAGTCAACACGGTCTTCATCGGAGGGTCATCCGGACGTTCCTGTTCTTCCTTCGTACACTTGGCTTTTATCGACTTGTGTCCTCTTTGCCGTTGCGGCAATATGGTCTTCTCCTGGCAATAGGGCCACCTCCTTCTGCTGCTAGTGTCCTCGGGGAATTTCGATACGGGTGCCCCATGCAAGGTTACATGACTTCTGCAACTCTGCAGTAGCCCGAGTTACAATAGTGACGGTGGAGAATTCCTCGTTCAATTTCTTCAGTCGGTTTTATATCACTTTGATTCCATTTTCCACACTCTTAATATCCGCTTGGAATTAATTCCTTGGCGCTACGAGCTCTATCAGGGAGTCATCTTGCTTTTCGAGCAACTCTAACTCCTTGGTATACATCTTCATGTGCTGTTCGGTTATTTTGAGCGCCATTGAAGTCTGCTTGCTTTGGTTTTGGCGGCGGCTGGATGACTACGTCCCGGAGCCCGCGTTCACATTCCCGTTGGTCGCCAATACTGGGGTATGCCTCCCCTGCTTCGATAACGTTGATTTTGCGACGACGTCCGGCATCTTTGATTTAATATTCAGGTTTCCTTCCCCTAACTGGATGTTGGTCCGCCCTGAGTATTTTATTTCCTCGGTACTTAAAAATCTGTTAAGCATCCCCCAATTGGCCTGCTGGTGAGGCGCCCGATGCGGGACCCAGCAAGCCTGACATGGGTGTACGTTTGTGTGCGCCTATGTGCGTGCGGGCGTGCATATGTATGTGTTTACATAGACATGAGCTCTCTTGTCGGCGTAGCCATGCGCGTGTGCTAACGTGTGCACACGCGTCTAAAACTGCTGAAAATTCGAACATGTATAACTTTGGGACGGTTTACTTTATTGGAGTTAAGTTTTACTTAATAATACGACTAACAGCTCACTTCGTTCTATAGAATATTCATTTTTATGGACCCTTCTTCATCCTCGCATTTCAATTTCATTGAACTATTTAATTTTTCCGAATTAGTCTGTTGAAAGCAGAATAAACTAATTCGAAATTGTCGAAAGTCGCAAGTTATTGTGTCGAAACTTTTTACGCAAATAGGCTATTCTGGCATACTATTTGTTACTGCGCTTAAATAAAATTGACTATGTCTTCCAGATTTGATAAATTTTGGTATATTTAAAAACTTCATGGTCACCGTATAATGGTCTATCACTGACTATTGATGTATGGCCGCAGTCCATACAAATCTACTGACTTGATATTCAAAGATAGGTTCCATTAGCTTTAGCGAAAATCAATAAAGTAATGTTGATCTATGGAAACCGGAGTTTAGAAAAAACTTGGATGATTATTTTAGAAGTTCTGATATGTTATAAAAAGAATAAATATTAAGATACTGAGCTCAGACATCATAAAATGTTTCTATACTAATTTGACAAATTTTGTGACACTGAATATGATTTATTCAAGTAAAAAAACGACTAAGGTTATACTAAAAACTACAGATCGTCGACGTATTCAGATTATACTAAAAACAAAGAACAATGCGAATCAGAAATTTCGACATTACCTCCTCAGTATTTTATCTCACGTACAAGGCTTCCAACATGAGAAAGCCAGAATTGAAACACTCAGCATGCAATTGTTAATAAAAGGATCGTTATGAGTGTAATAATATTATAAATAAGCCATACTTCATGGCCCAATCCGTATTGTATTTTTTATTTTGGCGATGCCACATGCAGAGTTTTGAAAATCTATTCTGTCCTGAAATTTGTCTACGCATAATACAAGTTATTGCAGCTACAACTCGGTACCAGAGATGGAAAACGACAGTAATGAAAATTCTTAACATCAAAGGAAGTGCATGTTAGCATTACATATTTTCAGTCAATGGTAATTGAAATAACAGAATGCTCAAGATTTTTTCAATATTTACCAAAATGTAATAGTAAAAAGATTATGATAATATTAGTAATTTCAATATTAGTTTATATTATATTATATTAATATCATTGTGCATAATGAATGTATATTTCTTCGAAATAACTATGTGTTGGTGCATTCGAGTTAGGTAAACCAAGATCAAATAAAAGTATACCGTAGAGTCAGGCGAGATAGCCGTATATATATGCTCTCTCCAATGTACGTGCGCCTGTGGCGTATACTGGTGCAAGTGGCGCGAGAGAGGCAACAGGAAGTAGCGAAATATACAGTTACGTCGAAAAAGTGAAGGACGGGCCGTGCGTTTCTCAGATGGAACCACCACAAGCGCCGATGGGGCCGAAGTCCGTGAGCTGCATAGCAGTATATGCCTCAGAGATGTTGGGTTTTCCTATACACCATACCAATATATATCTCCATCCGCGTCTATCTGCTGTAGTAGCCGGAGCATTCAACAAGTTACCGATACGGGACCGATGTCCTGAAATGTCGGCACGTGTGCCCGCAAAAGAGGATCTCAATTCGCACGAGCATCAACGAGTGAATGAAGGTGATGCGGCAATGAAAATCAGTGTTGTTGCAAGCGAAAAATCATTATTGCTTTTTTAATATTGCTTATTCCACTTTATCAATGATACGAACATACATTTATCAAGCTTTCTTTAACGATTTATACGTTTTATCAACAAATAAGGAATCAATAAGAAATAGTCTATTTGTCTTAAAGACGCTCATAGTTATTTTAACGAGACACTAGAGATTACAGAAAACTTATTCAATTTACAGTTTTACGTATACAGTTTTTTAATAATGGTAGATTTTCACGTCAGTAGAAGCATAAATATTAAAGCATTTTCAAATACATTTTAAAGATCTTGCCAATTATTTTCAAAGAAATCAAAACCTTTTTTTAACACTTTTTGTGTGCATATTTATTAATATTTAAAATATACCTTTTATTCATGTAATAATACCCAACATTGCACAAGATATAATTCGTTTTCCAGTGCCTCTGTAAATAAGGTGTTTCACTGGCAGATACCATTCTGGTCGCTTTGATAATCTGAAAGATGAAATGAAGAGACGTCTTCATCAGTATGAGCGTGGCTGTGGTGTGGACCAAAAAAGCCAAATATTGATGATTTAAAAAACCGCGACAAAACGAAGCTGGAGTTTGACCTGTAGATTTTCTCAGCGTTAACATGCTACAAAAAATGAAAAATTCAACGTATATGGAAATTGTTAGTTCTTGTTGTAACGCCTAGTTTGCTAAAGATCCTGTTTAAATCTCAAGACAATCGGTCAACTCGATTTGGACATGTGGCTTTGGTCATATTAAAAAGTAGGCGATGACAAAAACGACTTTGAAGTTTTTCCTATCAACTATAGGGAAATGTTTATACTACGATGAACCCTCGAAGAACACATAGGATCATTTTGAACCTTGCATTAACTTTAGGCGCGAATATTTTTGAAATGTTCTGAATTTTGACGGGCCTACGTCCCTACAGCAGTAGTTTAGGGTTCTAACTGTATGTTAAATCAGTTGCCTCCTATTGTGCAGTACGCAGCAGTTATTTAGCCCCTTAAATAGCTATGGACTCATTTTGACCCTGCTATGTAGTAGGTGAGTGTTATTGTGAGAGCAAACTAGTGCGTAATCGTTTTCGAAAAATATCTGTGTCTGTAATTGCAATATAGAGCACGATGTCGTATAGGGAGAGGTCGAAAGTTCAAAATGGTTTACTGAATAATGCGGAAGAAGACTTTAGTGACAACAGTTCTGCTGAACTTGTTCAATAAAGGGTCGAACGATGTAATTTTTTCGGTATGATTGATCAAGCATAAATTAATGCAAGAATGTGTATACTTGCAGGCATAGTCGGTTTTGCCGAAAAGTGAACAGCCAGCATTATAAAAAAGAGCAGGATGTGTACTTTGTCTTTATGAAAGAAAGAAAACAGAAAGACAGGAAAACAATAAAAATGTCTTGGAATGTTTATCCCGTTTGCGTCTAATGTGCAGTGATCATTGCATTTATTTATGTAATGGTTGCGCCAGAAATCATTGAAAGGTATAAATACATTTTTCGTTTAGACTTTTCAAAATTATATATTGTTCCCCCTTGAAAGTCGCCTCCGTCAATATGCCAAATGAATACATTTTTTAGAAATACACGAAAAGACTATTTATTTATAAATTCCAACACATCTTGAGAATATAAAAATTAATTTGTAGCCAGAGATATTGAAATATGTGAAAATTTAAATTTAAAAAAATATATTTCATTAAATATAAGTAAATTAATCTAAACAGTTTATCTTTATCAATTAGTTGTATTGACTTCTATCTTTATAAATTAATTTTATTAGTTGTTATCTTTATCAATTAATTTTGCAATTTTTGAAACATGTCAATTTTTTCCAACCTGCTCGAATCAGTTAATGTCAAATGGTAAACAATCGAAAATGTACCGAGAGCCCAGAGTGTTCTCCGTGATTGAAAAAATAGGTGTGTTCTCCGAGGGTTAATCTGCTAATCCGCGACTGTACAATAGTACGTTCTCTTGTTCAAACAGTCTCTGCTTGACCGACTTCTCGTCGATCGATCCTAACCTTTCTTGCTACTTCGGTCAAATAACGCTCCGAATGAAGTATCTCAGTGCGGCAAGTCACATGAGCTTCTGTAGCTGGCCAAAAATTATTCGTGTAAAGCTTCTAAAACACGTACGGCGTTATCAAAATGACAAGTGAAAATCCATGCCGCCAAAAATATAACAAATTGGACGATTGTTACTCCCGAATATGTGTGTTTGGGAGTGTCCACAGCAGTGCAAACCAAAGAATTCAATAATTCGCTACTATTTTATATTTCTGATGAGGGTAAAACATCGATTAAAGAACCAAACTCCTGTCATATATATACATATATCTTCCGAAACTGTCACTGTAGTATGGAACTTTTTGGCTTCTTCATTTCTTCTTTTTTAAATATTTAACAGGTCTTGAAATAGAGCAATGATAGTTTGCTAAACCAACACGATGAGTATTGTGGAGACAAATATGTTACGAATTGATATATTTATCTCCACACTTACAATATACTGTAATATTATTCGTAAAGACGAAATCATGCTTAATGGTTTCAGAAAATTCGATATCACTCTTGCATTTTTTACAAACAATAAATTTCATCCAGATTTTTTTGTTTTATAATTCTCAGACGATGTACTCGGCATATTAAAATCTCCTTTCGAAGTATATTGATTTTTATAGCATTTTCTATGCTATAAACGTCCTGCATAAGCACTACCAGCTTCTGTTTCCTTCTTTCCGGTCCTTGTGTAATGTACGTAATACTTTTATAAATGCCTATAATATTTCCACGGGAATCTCGTATCTATCAACTACTTTTCTCCACTCTGCTCGTCTTTGTACCGATACTAACGTAACTCCGTTGATTTAGTAAAAACATAACAATGAATGACATAACCTTTCGACAATAAACGTCTACAAGTTCGTTGTGTTTACGTGTTTCAATGTATTCTTTGGCAGACATATTTTTGGGGATATACTTTAGGCAAATATAATGTTTTTGAATATATTGTTTCAAAGACAAAGACGTAAATATTTCTTTAACGATCGACACTTATATATATTTGATTATTATAAAATCAATCTATCTTTCTTATGCTGGTCGGTATAAACGGGGTGACGTTCATTGCTGCTCTGGAACACGCTAAATAGCGGAAGCTATCGCAAGATTTCTTCGATGTGAAAATTTTTAATAGCCTAATACGTTGCTCCGGGACTTTGAAGTATTTTATAGCGAATATAAAGAAACAATTTTCAAGCTTTTTTATTAGCAAAAGTTTGTTCTTCCAGAAATTTTGAATTTTTCCTGGATCTATTCCATTATCCCTAAATATTACAATAACATCCCCCGTAATTCGTGGCCGATATTCTTCTATTACATTTAATAATTCACTGTCAAGGTCGACCGATTGTAAAAAAACTGATGTGTACAATAAATATCAGGGAACAAAATAACCTTTTTTAGTTTGTACCGATATATTTGGATACCAGTATAATAAGGCCGTATAAATAATTTTGTTGTAAATCTGTCTAAAAATAATTGGATAAACCCTAAAAAGAAATACAATTTGGTGAAATGATTCCAATTCTTTACTTGCTTTTGTCAATTCTGTAGTTTCTAATACTTTAACGAAACGATAAATAATACGAAATAGCGAACGATATTTAATATTGAGTGCGTGACCTAAATCATCGAAACAAGAGAGCACCACGTCCGTTCTTGACTCTACGACCTGATCAATTGTTTTTCAAGCGTCTCACTGGCTACCTAGGTTTCACATGTGGCGCATCGAGGAGCGATTGGAAACTCTTTTGCGTTGAACAATCCTTTTGTCAAGTATATGAAGTATATCAAGAATGGGGAAAAGAGAGAGAGAGAGAAAGTGCATCAAAAGTCCAATTACTGCGACTACCGGTAACGTTTCCGATAGTTTGAGAGTGAGGCCGCACTACCATGGGCACCCGTGGTACAGAAGCATGAAACACTAAAACTTGTAAGTACCAAGCTAGGCCAGTGTCTTAACGATATGTCCAATCGACTGAGAAACAGCGTTATAAATCAATATATTTTATGATGAACTTTCGATCGACCAATAAACTAAATTTAGCTTCATGCGTCCATATGGAATGCTAAACAATAATTTCCCTCAATCACGTCGTAAGAACGCTCCTAATCCTGAGAACGTGGTAAAATATTGTCAATGAACCAACTTCCACAGGAGATCTATTTTACTGACTGGACCAATGCATAATGAAGCTTCTAAATGATTTCCGAATTTCGATTGCTACTATCGCCATAGTAAATTATCCCAATATAGCCGATACAAAAATATACATCGTACGTCGTTTTACTTGACTTTTTCCAAAATATTTGCATAATTATCAACTCGACGCCGTTTTGCAATGGAAAAATAACAAACAACAGTGTGAATGGATAATGAGCTAATACGCGTGTATGATACATGGATTTGATTTCTATTTCGATAAATGAATCACGTTGCCGAATAGAAAAATTGAAACGTCGTTGATGTTTAAAGCGTCTGATGTTTAAAGGTTGTGTCCGATATCCTCTATCCTAACTTTATTCCCGTACTCTAATCGCAAAATTGAAAGCAGAACCACGAAGTAAATGTGCATATGCGCTTAGTTACAGAATTTTCTCCAAATGGGATTACAGAAAAAGATCCATCAATTATACCACTGTATATCACTGTTCAGTTGCGAAACCGGCGGATTAACTTCATCGATAAAACGAATTTTCACATCATCTTCGAAACGCCTTAGATTTGTTTGTTTTACTTACAGTGATATTCTACTCCAGGTAATTAAATTTTTATTTATTTAGGGTAAAATAAAAATAACAGTATTAACATGCTTAACA
This sequence comes from Netelia inedita, assembly GCA_964017225.1. Taxonomy (NCBI): domain Eukaryota; kingdom Metazoa; phylum Arthropoda; class Insecta; order Hymenoptera; family Ichneumonidae; genus Netelia; species Netelia inedita. The sequence goes on from OZ024920.1 coordinate 13,747,696, forward strand.
TAGAATTTTATCGCGTTTTTATTATTATTAAGAAGTTCTGAAATAAATCTTTAAAAAAAGAGAATTTGTAGTTTTAAACCAAAATATCCAATGACAAAAAAGTCGATTCTTGGCGAAAATATTTTCGCAGCTGTTGTTGATCCGAAACCAAAGATATTTTAATCACATTTAGTATATTTATTCCGGCAACAAAAAATAAACAGGAACAAAAATTTGTAAAATAACGGTCGAAACTTAAAGTTTAATTTTTTAGGCATTTTTTTAAGTTTTAATTTTTTTACATATAAGAAAACAACATTGTTTTAATTTTCGTAGATTTAACGATAAAGGAATATGTACCGAAGGCGCACACCAAATTTGAAGTTAACCAATTAAATAGATTCTGTGACATTTTAACCGCTATCTTGGAAAACATAGTTTCGCAATAAACGCTTTGGAAGTTTTGGAGAAGCGTAGCAGTTGGATTTGAATTCGTGCCGATATCAATGACACATTATACTTACTTCGAATAATTCACTTCGAATCATTCAGTGAATAAATTTTTTAAAACGTGTGAAAATCCCGCATTGAAAAGTAAGATTGGATCTAGCTGCCCTTAAATGAGCATAACTATTCTAGAGATAGCAATTCTTAAAGTTCCTGCATTTCCTTCTGAAGACATATTTTTAAAACTATATAGTTTTTGAAAATGAAAAAAGAAAGAAATCGTTTTCTGGAAATTTCTAGAGTAGACACCCCCTAACATGCCATCAAAAATGATATTGCGACTGAAAAACATGTAAAATAGCGAAACAAGATCCTCCGAAAAAACGCGAACCTAACGCCATCTACTTGCTATTTGTAATGTCATCAACTAGACTGCACAAAATAGCTATAGCTATATGCCTTTAGTCGCAATTCGAAAGTATTTTCATTCTAAAGGTACACAAGCGTAAAGGGAGTATTATCATTTAGAGCATAATTCTGCAACGACATAACCGTAGCGTTCGGAGAGGAAATATCTCTCGATGCTCGCAAGGAGACAGGCGCAGAAGAGAAAGAAAGGTACGAAGCAAAGACGAAATTCGATTCTGGCGCAGACGGCGACGTCTCGATGGTCACACACATCCTTTCGAACGTCCCTGACGCAAGGAAGTCGGAGAGGGACATCGTTCGACCAGTACGGCCAGTTCTCTCAGCAGTCTCTCTTTTCCAAACGGCGTTATAGCTTCGGAAAGAAGAAGAAAGAAGAGGAAGAAGAGGAAGAAGAGGACGAGAAAGAAGTAAAAGAATAAGAATAAGAAGAATAAGACAAAGAGGAGGAAGATAAAGAAGAGGTGGATGGAACGAGAACTAAGAGAGCGGGGATCGCGATATACGAAGCTCGTTGGTTGGCTCTCTTCTCTCTTCGTTGCGCCTCACCAACACTAGTGGAGAAGAGAGGACCGTCATAATTCCTTGAATTGAACGGCGGGTTATTCTCCACCAAGGTTATCCGTGAGGGAACGAATGGCGGTGTGGTGCGGGCTTGAGGGGACAGAATGACGACGGGGACGGCTGGCGAAGTACGCGGTGGGTCGCGGGGAATCGATAGGACGACAAGGACCGCGTTCGTACACATAGAACCTTACTGCTGCATGGCGTCGGCGTAAGTCGTCGCACCCGGCACTGTTCTCTCTCTCTCTCCCTCTCCAACCCCCCTCGCTCGCTCCTACCGTCTCTCTCTCTCTCTCCCTCTTCCCGTTCCCTCCCCATCCCCGCTCGCTCTCTTCCCTCGTCTCTCTCTCTCTCTCTGTCACTCTCTTTCTCCCCCCTTCTCCTCCTCCTCCCTCTCCTCCTCCTAATCCTCCTTCTCCTCCCCTCCCCCATCCTCCTGATCGTCCTCCTCCTGATCCTCCACCTCCCCCCCCCCGCCTCCTGCTCCCACAGCCCTCCCCCCTCCTCCACTCCCTTTCCCCTCCTTCTCCCGCACCCCTCGCCTCCGCCTCCCCGTCTCCCCCTCCCTCTCCTCCTCCCCCACCCCCCTCTTCTATGTCACTCCTCCCTCACTCTCTCTCTCTCTTTCGCCCTCCGAGCTTTCCGCCCTTTCACGCTGTCTCTCCCTCCCTTCCTCTCACTCTCTCCCTCACTCTGCCTCGCCCAAACATTAGATCTATCTCAACCGTTCTCTGAGAGCTCTGAGTGCTCATGTAGTAGCAGAGAGATGGCGAGTTCGCCATGCGGCGTTGCTAGCTGATGATGTCAGTTCAATGGTAGTGGAGGTGATAGTAGAAGTGGTAGCCGTATATACATCAGCAGTGGCGATATGGTGGGGGTTTGGAAGAGTTCCGTAGCGATCCGCCTGGCAGCACCGATATGTATGGTTGCCGAAGCTTGCCGCGGGTGGCGGAGTGGTGGAGATTGCGGAGCGAAGCGGCGGACATTGCGGCGGAGACCGAGACTCGCAGTTGTCCCGAACATACTGAACACTGCAGTGTAGTATATAGTCTAGATGGCGGCGGAGGTGGTGGAGAGTGGCGGACTGTGATGAGAGTGGCGGTGGCAGTGGGGGAGAGGTTTTCTCGCTTGCCAAGCAGCATCGCTAGGGTGGCGCGCGGTAAAGGACGGTGCTTGCGGGGATTGCGGGCGGCAAACTGGTCGGCGATGCGGCGGGTAGGGCGCGGGGTGCCAGAGGAATACAAGGGGTGGGGGGGCGAGTACGGGTGGCGTGGCTTTGGGAGGAGGGTGGCGCGGGGGCGAGGGCCCGAGAGCACTAGGAAATGCGCACGAGGGGTCAGAGAGTGGGGTACACGAGGATGGCACGCTGGAGCGTTGGGTCGAGGGAAATCGAGGGGAATTGCTGGCTGCTAGCGGGCGGATGAGCGAACGAGCGAGAGCTAAAGAGAGAGCGAGACAGCGACAGAGAAAGAGAGAGCAAGCGAGCGAGAGCGCAAGGAGGGAAGCGGCGGCGAAGAGAGGCGTCAAGGGGGGTGGACTGAGCGGCAGGGAGAACCGACTTTATGCAGCTGCGGGACGATAACAACGATGGGCTACAGGACCGCCGCTATAGCTGGGGAAATGCCAAATGGGCTACAGGACCGTGCCGGCCTAGCTGTACGTTCGCTCGGCTCGTAGTGGCATGGCGGACGGGACGGGCGGCAAGGCAGGCAGGCTGGCTGGCAGGAAAGGCGGGAAGGAGAGAGGGATTTCAAGCGGTCGTCTCTTCTTGTCTGCCTCCGCGCCGCTACCACCGCTGCTTCCACTGCCGCCTGCCTGCTTCTGTCTCTATACGTCTCTCCATACTCCACAGCCGGCCAGCCATCCAATGCTCCACCGGTCTTCTCGACTGTTCTCTCTTACCGGCGCGCACACGAGAACCTACGCCCGTTACGTACCTAACCTACGTTCGTTGGACTCCAGCTTTCCATACTCACTGATGTCGTGGCGCTACTCTTTTCGAAGATTCTTTCGATCGTCATCGTCCCATGTCATATCATTTCTATAATCACGAAGATGATGATGACGATTATTGTTCTACCCTCAATCTCCCAACGATAGATGATTTCTTTGTCCTCCTTTATCCGTCTCTTCTTCCTCATTATCCCGACTTTGCATCATTCTCATGAACAAGTCCAACCACCAGGCGTCCTCGGACATTTTGGGAAGACCCTTCGTTTCAGCGAAGGATGGAATGGCTCGACCTCCGCTCTCATCGTCGCGCAGAAGGCGAGAAAGAGATTCACTTGGCTGACTCGATACTCCACAACCAAACGATCATCCTACAAACCCCATCCTTCCCACCAGCCTTCTATCTCCCCTTGGCGCCAACCCCCTGGACACTTGATTTCAGTGACAGCGTTATTTAGTCGTCGGAGAGGTGAGTGGGTGAGCAAGAGAGACGCAGTTGTCGTTAGTACCGAACGATATATATTATAATACGACTTCCTTAGGAACGCCGTCGTCGCTTCCCTCCCATCGTTGTGACAAATAATTTGTGATCTAATGCGAAGCATACCTGCGGATGAATAAAAATCATACTTTACCTACCCGAACGTACGCTATACATACATATATATACATTTGTATATCTGAAGATGTATGTATACATAGGTGACCGATGTAAAAGAGTACTTCATCAGCTCTTAGTTCTTCGTCAAGTCAAACGATCTTTATGTGTATTTTCCAAATAGTTAATATGTAGATGCACTTCCGGTATGATCTCCTCGTGTTTATATATATATATTGTTGTTTATTCGACTTGTCCGATATAACGAATGCTTCTGACGTTTTTGGCTGCGTTATGAACTGCCTGGTAGGTGAGCGTCTCATTCGGTGACCAAAGAGAATTATCCTGTTACCCCACGCATCATCTCCCGAAGTAAGGAGAAATATCCCATCGTTTGCAAGAAAATTTTTCCCGCTTTCTGAAGATAGCGATTTGTTTGTCTTATTCCAGAATGAGAACTTATTAAAATTCTATTTTTTCGCTCACGGATCGCGGTAAACATTCTATCTATGTAGTATATTTCGATACATAAATCATTGTAAATGACTTTTATTTCGTACTAACGACAATACAAACGGAAAATGAGTCGCCATGAGGTCTTTTGAAACGCTCTCTCGAAAGTGATTCAACGTATACTGGATACTACTAACGATATTCGGAGTAGAAAGTGAGTTATATGGATATATTTAATATTAACAGACAATACCCAAATACCAATATATAGATTAGGTCCGACTTAAGACACCAGAATAGTGTCTTTTTTCAACCTAGCGTTAAGAAATTACCTATATAATGATTTCAACACCAATGCTCTCTAAGTTTGTAAATCTTAACATTATATAAGGAAATGTAATACTATCTAATCGCTTAAATCCTATAGGCAGTACTAGATATACGTAGGTAACCTACAATACATGCGCGACTGCAGGAAGGACTCTCTCCAATTCTGCGCAGGACTGGGATGGTACGGATATAGTAGTGCGTCGTTGGTTCTTTCCTCTCTCTTGCTGGTTTAATACTGCTACTGCTATTTCTCTCGTGGCCTGTTTTCTCGGGTACGGTGTAGAGCTTTATTTGAATTTGCCGCTGATTGCCGTGGGTGGAGGATCTCGAATCTCCTCTCATCTGTCGAGAGCGCGACGGTACTCATGCCACCCGGGCTTTTCGACAGTCGCGAGTGATGCCATCACAGAGTGACGTCACATCGAACAGTAGGTTCTATTGGCAATCGCGTCTCTGCGTGTCTCTCCCCTCCCAGTAAACATCGTTGCCTCCTATGCTCTTATGCACTCTGCCCTACGTTGTTGCATATAAGAGAGCGTTCCAAGCACCAAACCCAAACCCAACCACCATACGCACTAGTCGGTAAATGTATAGGACGAGTAATAGGAAGGGTAAGAGAAAGAGCGAAAGATAAAACTCTGTCGACCTTCTTTAATTAGTTCTTCCTTTGTTCCTTTTCCTTGTCTCAAGACAAACTAATTCCCTCGGCTATATACAAATGTATCGGGACACCGTCCACGAGAATCGGAGCCATTTGCTGGAATCTGGCGGTACTGCTAACATGACAATTACACGTAATGTTATAAAAGAATTTTGAAAATTTACAAACCGCATGACCTAATGTGTCAAAGAATTTTCAATGCCCACCGGAGAGATTTTTTAATATGCGTTCTTATAGTGCATTCGGGAGGATTCGTGCTATCTTACGTTATATATACGTAATCTTGTAATTACTTACAAGGGGAACTTGCCAGTAATGCAATTGATTTCGGGTTGGAAAAAATAGCCTCCCGCCACCGTTCAGTCTGGTAGGCCATCATTTTTGAGAAATCGACTAAGCAAAATTTGTGTGATGATTTTTGAACCTCGAAAATAACAAAAAATTTCGAAGTAACGCGATCGCCTAGCGGTTAAGATCTTCGCTTAGTACAGTGTTGGTTTTGGGTTCAAGTCCTGCTGCCGCTATTTTTCTTTATTTTTGTTTTAATCGAAAAGCTTGTAAACGTTATTTTTATTTATTTACTTTAATTTAAATCCAACTCCTTTATATTGCGTTTAGAATTCTGGCCCGCGCGATTGTAATCACTGTTTCAAAAATTGTGTATATCCAATTTTTATTTTTATAATCTTCATCTAGTTTGAAATCATTGTTCATTTTTTGTTGTTGTTCTTAAATATTTTCGTTGTTTAACTCAATTTTCTTCTATTGACATTTTCGTCTGTATTAATATAATTATTATTTTATTTACGCTGTTCATTTGAATTTTGATTTTCTACGATTCCTTTTTTCGTTTACACCGTGTTTAAACTCTGTGTTGACAAACCTCAGCTCAACCGAGAACTTTTCCTTTAACTTGCGTTAATGCAAATTTTATTTCCCTTTTCGATAAACCTTTCTTTCCTCCCTCCACGTCATTATAATTGTAATAAAGGTTGTCCTCGAAATACTTCGGGTCCTTTTCGTGAAACATACGCGGCCCCATAAAGCAGGTATAGTGAGTTCCGAATTAGCTGCGGCGTTTCGCCGAAGCGACTGCTCCTCCATACTTCTTTTGTCTCGAACAGAAAGGGATGAAGATATTTGCAAGGGGGATCATTTTGGAGGAGTGGGGAGACAAACCGTTGAACGAGTTGCCGTCACCGATCACAAATCAGTTCGTTTTCGTCTTTCGTTCACCGAGCTTCTTTCACGAGTTTCACGTGATTTTCTTTTAACAAAAATGTGTAGCAACGATAATCTATCAACCAGTGGAAGTGTTGAGGAGAAAAAGGAGCGATTCGATGATTAAATAAAGGGTACTTTTACAAAGGCCCTACGCTATGTCTTATCAATATATGAAGACAAATGTCTCATTTCCGAGAATGCTTCCGCATCAATAGGCGATGACGCCATAGCCATGGGCGAGTGTATCACGAACGAAACAATTCGACTTCTACAAGAACGCATTATCGTTCAAGATGAAGGTCTCATTTTTTATGACAAGCCTGATGAAGATGAAGCATATGAAGAAGTACGTATGATCATAATAAAATTCATGTAATTTTGTCAAAGTTTTTTCCGACAGCAGGCGATACTTTTATTTATATAAAAACTCTGTTTATTACAGTGTACTTTCGACGAGGAAAAAATGGATTCTTCTTTCAATCCTGAGGATTATAAAGCGCCTGCAGCGGATTATATTCCGCTCACCTACAAGAAAAAAGCCGTTGCTTTCGCCGAAGCCCATCCCAATTATTCATTAAAAAGCCTTCAACCAAGTGGTTTTTTCACGGCTGCTCCGAAATATTAGTTGTACAATGGATCGGAGAGCGTAGCAAAAAAAAATTATTTTGTACTTGTAGGTCTACTCTTTTTTGGATGGCAACCATCGTGCAGACATGCAAAACATACATTATCTATTTTCGCACCACAGACAGGACAAGAACGCCACTGTACCGCATGTACCTACATTTTTTTGACCAAAGTTACAGGAAAACATTTACATTTCTGAAAATCAGTTTCTCCGCACATAGCTTCGATCCATACCAGGCATACAATATCATGTTTTTAAATGCCGGTGCACTTAAAATCCAGTGAACAATTGAATGAATTTTTATCGCATCATCTCGTTTTGAAAGTTCACGTTTCTCGTTTAATAAATCCGGCTCGCTCTACAGTTTTTCGATAATATTTTTTACTTTTCGATAAAAATATAAGTCGCATGGCTGGCATAATGGAGTGCATGTTGGCAGAATCACTTTTATTGTACAAATCGCTGTGCAAACGCTATTGACAAATACTTCATCGTTAAATCTGTTGTCGATCTGACCAGACAACGAGTCAAGCAGCAACAAAAAATTGTTTTCTCCGACGAATGGTTTCATAACGTTTTCGAAATATTGTGGATACAGTTAGATACTTTTGATACTCAATTTTGAGAAGATTACGACGACATTTCCATACTCGAACGCCAGTCGTTCAACTTCTTTGGCAGCCCTCGGTCCGAATGAATTTCCCACTTCTTGCATACATAAAAATACCAGCGGCAGTAATTCCCCGGAAAAAAGTCAAGGCATACTGCGCTCTACAGGAATGAGTTGTTTTTGCCAAATTTTGTTTGCGCATGAGCATCGACCCTTTAAAAGCCAATGAGCGATTATACATTGACTCATATGTACATGCCGTTTAATACATGTTTATAATAAATTTCGGGCTATAATTTCCCATTATCAAAGTCACTTGTTTCCGGCTTCGCTCTGCTGCTTCGACGGTCTCTTGAAGCGTTGCAATGTCGTTTTTACTTACAAATGTTGTGAATTTCCTCTGGACAATTTATGTTTCATCTTAAAATTGTCCGCCCACGACACACTCGCAATAAAAGGAAAATGTTCCGATAATAACGGAAAAGCGATGCCCGAAACTCCCTAAATTTTTCAAAAGTTTCAGAGTCGTTCAAACATAATTTATCGAATCTTCTTCTTTCTCGTTTGATGTCGTCTTTCCATTTCTTCAAATAATCCTTTCGGAGTAGCCGTGAAAAACTACTTCCTTGAAGGCTTTTCAATGAATAATTAGGTTGGGCTTTGGCGAAAGCAACGGCTTTTTCCTTGTAGGTTGGCGGAATATAATCGGCTGCAGGCACTCTATATTCCTCACGATTGAAATAAGAATCCATTTTCCCTCATCGAAAGTACACTGTAATAAACGAAGCTTTTATGTAAATAAAAATATCACCTACTGTCGGAGAAAACTTTTACAAAATTACATGAATTTTATTATGATCATACGTACTTCTTCTTATGCTCCATTTTCATCAGGCTCGTCATACAACATGGAATTTTCATCTTGGACGATAACGTATTCTTGATGAAGTCGAATCGTTTCGTTCGCGACACGCTCGCCCATCGCTAAGGCATCATCGCTTACTGATGCGGAAGGATGCTTGGAAATGAAACATTTGCCTTCATAAATTGATAAGACATAGCGTAGGGCATTTGTAAAAGTACCCTTCATTCCATCATCGAATCACTGTCCTTTCTCCTCAACGCTTCCACTGGTTGATGGATTATCATTGTCTCACATTTTTGTTGAAAGAAAAACTCGTGAAATTCTTGAAAGAAACTCGGTGAACGAAAGACGAAAACGAACTGATTTGGGATCGGTGACGGCAACTCGTTCAACAGTTTGTCTCCCCACTCCTCCAAAATAATCCCCCGTGCAAATATCTTCATCCCTTTCTGTTCGACACAATAGAAGTGTGGAGGAGCAGCCGTTTCGACGAAACGCCGCGGCTAATCCGGAATTCGCTATATCTGCTTTATTGGGTCGCTAACGTTTTTCGAAAAGGCTGGAAACTATTTCAACGAAAACTTTTGGTGCGATTATAATGAGGTGGTTGGAGATTTTAAGGAAAGGTTTATGGAAAAGGGAAATAAAATTTACATTAACGTTAATGGTAATCGCAATGAAATAAAATTCAAATTAAAGGAAAAGTTCTCGGTTCAACCTCGTTTTGTCGACATAGAGTTTAAAGACGGCGTAAACAAAAAAAAAAATCGTAGAAAATCAAAATTCAAATGAACAATGTAAATAAAATAATAATTATATTAATACAGACGAAAATATCAAACTATAGACGAAAATTAAGTTAAACAAAGAAAATATATAAGAACAAGAACAAAAACAAGCAATAATTTTTAACTAGATGAAGAATATACGAACAAAAATTCGTTATACGAAGACCTTAACCGCTAGGCTACCGTGCCGTTTCGGAAATTCTTTTTATTTTCGAGGTTCAAAAATTGTCACACCCATTTTGTTTGCTTGATTTCTCAAAAACGAGGATCCACCAGGGTGAACAGTGGCACAGTGACACTTGAGACCGAACCCTACACTACCCTGAAAGGACTTCCCGAAATCGATTGCATCACTGACAAGTTCCCCTTGTTAATAAAGTGATTATGTTCTATTCGCTATTATTATTATTATTATTATTATTTCAATCTTTATAACCTCATACATTTATTTCTTTATAGTTGATATTTTTATATAAAAATCTAGTAAACGCATACAAAAATTTAGTGTACATATTCGTATGCAGGTACATGGAAGTTATGTATTTAGTGGGGAATATGTAAGTACGTTTTTTCAATGCAATCGTACTCACTCCTATTAAAGTCTAAAGAACGGTTAAGTAGGCTCGAGGCAACAGTTGGATCGAAGGCGGGTTGGGAAGGCTCGCCAAGCAGAGTTGAAATCAAGAGGTTCGGAGGCTACGGACGTTCGTATTTTTCAAACTTGGATTCGAGAGCCGGATGGGAAGGGTCCTCGATGATACCAGATTCGACCTGGAGGACGCGCTGCTATTGAGCGGAGTTATTAAATTTACCTATAACTAAATTTTTAGATTAATTCAGCCATTAAGAGTGTTATCGTTCCCAAAATTTGTTGAACTGTGGACGTAAAAAAAACGTTACCCGAAGTTTTCTTTAGGACTCTTTATTTCTAAATTTAATGAACTAGTTGCACAGATTTGTGGCAAGGGTTCAATAAAATTAACCAGACTTGAGCACAGTTTTTCAGACTACACATTGTTTAGTAAAATTAAATACGTTCCGAATAATTTTGAAAAGTTTTGAACTGCGTCGATAAAACACAATTCAGTCAAAAAGGTTCATGAGAACACAGTAAACGTCCTTATACAAATAGGAAAATAAACGTTATGTTCAAAATCGTTATTCGATGGAAAGTATAGAACATAGCACTAGTGCATCGGTACCAAAAACTAAACGGAAAGAGATGTCGACATAGAAGTCGACACATCTTTTGTGCACAGGATCTTTCATTTGTTATGAATCTTCTCAGTGAAACAGTAAAGTGTACAAGGTGTCGCCAATGTGAAATTTATACAGGCATTCATCGAGTTGGTTTTACACTAAAGTTATTTTGCTATCATGCGAACCTGCTTAGTAGGGTATATTATGACGAAAATAAGCAATTTTGATGGTATTCAGATTCTATGGAATTAGCTTAGTGAGAATATAAAAATTCTTTGCAGTAATCAGTATGTAAAAAACTGTTTTCCAATCTTTTTATGGTAAAGTAGCCAATTTGTCAGTTATCGATGAAAAATACAGTCCAAGAAGAAAAAATAATAAACGTTGAAAAAGTATTCTAGAAAGAACTTACTATTTCAAGAGACGGAACATGAAGGAAAGAAGATTTCTCTTCTTTCTTTTTATCGACGTTTTAACCACTGTTGCTCTTTATAGGTAAGAAGTCATAGACGTAATCATTAAATCTTGTTACTGCAAAACAATTGAACTTCAGAAATGTTTTGAGAATTAATGTTCTGCTAATCACAAAGGATCAACTGGAAAAAAAAGGTTGATAGGATAACAGAATTATTGAAAAGATCTGAAAAACAGTATAGAGATTACATAACAAATGGAGAGAGCAAGACAGGTATAAAAGAATCATAAATATGAAGACCCTATGAAGGCATTGTAAATCAAATACTGCATTGACTACGTCCATTTTTGTCTTAATCCCATTTATACAATCAAATTTCTTTGGTTTCACTTTGCTTTATTTAAAAAATGTTATCAACGAAATAGAAAACTAACCACCAAAACTTGACATCGTCTGCGAGTGTGTATGTTAATAGCAGAAAACGTTCGCGAGACTACAGATAAATCAGCTACTGAAATATATTTTTAGGGAATTTCATACTCTTCAATATAACAAATGCTCTAATTAAAGTAAGTAAGTATAAGTAAAAAAAGAAAATTAACAAATTTTCATTGAATATTTGCGTAAAAAGAAATTGGGTGATTTCAACGGCGTCTCACGAACCTCGCAGTAGTGTTACTCTTTAATATTGTTATAAAAAAGTTTTGTCAAAGAATTTGCAATGTGCGATGATGGATTGCCATAAGTCAGTGCCTACAACATTATGTGTTCAATATCATCGAGGAGTCATGGATGAGGGTTCTACAGGGAGAATCGTCGTCGTGTAATCTATAATATCTACTCACTATTTTAATTGTGAACAACCTATAGATCCTGACATGTTAATTTTAGATTGAGATGGGAAAGATGTTTGGGAGGATAGTTCACTTTATTATTCCCTTGATTATAAAAAATGGATGTAAAAAGGTTTATATTATAATGAAATAGTTGCAATGATTGCTTGCACGTATCAATTATTGATATCGAGTTTGGTTAAAGTTCGTAAGAAGGGTCGAATATCATCAACTACAAAATTTGTTGCACCATTCAGTTTTTTTTAAAGAAAATTTAGTATTATTTTTTTGTCACTGTGTGAATATTTTGTAGTTGTTTAAAAATGTATGTAATCACTCGATCTTTCCACCGAAAGAACTAGCACGTATTTAGCTGCAGACTTTATTTGTTTGGCTAAAAATTAATGAACTTTCAGAGATATTTGATAAATTAAAGAGAAAAAAAACTTCGTCTCCACCACCACGCCACCGCTCCGCGTCACCTCGAACTAAAATCCCCGAAATATTTAAACCGTCACACCTTTGTGTTCCGGTCCGGCACTCGCGATTATTTGGCAATCCACTGAAGTCGTAAATTCTAGTTTGTAACTCTCGCAACAAATTCCATAATGGACGTTGTAGTCAAGTTTTCGTATAAAGAAAACGGACTCGAACCTTTATGATAAACTTTGCATATTTTAACTTATCATACTCGAAAGGTTACAGATGTTATTAATGCGTTACAAAATTGATCTTGGAATTACTTTCTTTCGTTGCTTCCTCGATAACTATTATAAGCACACGAAGGTTTTTTTGAAAATGACTATTTCTTAACACCTTACCGCATACAAAGCAATACATGGCTACTAAAATTTCAAATTTTTTTCAGTATGTATTTTTCAGTGTGTATTTTTCAGATTTGTTTTTCAAAACTAACTTTGTAAATTTCCTAATTGTAAATTTGTTGGTGTAACGGAAGGTATTTTGACATGGCGCAAAGCAAAGCAATTGAAAAAAAATGCTGACACAAATTGGAAACTTTAACAGTCATATATATGGCCTGGTATACGGTAAGGGGTTAAAGCATCGTGAATGAAAATATTTGAGGTGAAAATAATAATTTTTATTTTGGTCATATTTCGGAAAGTAGGTAAACCAAATCAAGAATAACTACGCTCAACGATAATTATTAAAATTACAAAAACTTTCGTGCCAAAATTTTACATACCCGGCTATTATTGCTCGAATTATCCCCCGCGCCAGTTCGAAAAACGTGATTCCGAGAAAAATTTATTGTACTTCAACTTTTTTTTTTTTTTTTTTTTTCAATACAAGTTTACTTGTATCTACTTTAAGGTATGTAGAATAATATATCGTGAATTGAGCTGAAAAACTCATTAAGGGAATTAAAAAAATTCACGAAGAAAGCTCATTTTTCTGACCGTCACGGTGGGGTCATGCCTTAACGATTGATCGTCCTTTCTCGGGTAGTTCAAGCGTCCACGAAGCTACCTGACCGCTCGTGGAAAAACCCTGAAGGTTAACCGTTAGTAAAATATTTGGTCGCAAGACAAACACAAAATTCGCAAACATTCCTGCTAATAAAACATCTGATAACTAAAGATCAAAAAAATAATTGGTTGGAATGAGGAACTCTTCGCATATCTGTGTTACATTGCTTTAACGCAGCCTCCTTGGAATGACACGCTTTAAAGTTCGAGAGAAGCAGAACGGAATGTGGATTTAATCTTTCTCGATCGCGACTTCACGAAATCAATTCGACTGATTGTGAATAGGAAGCTAGATCCGCAATTGACGTGCCCACCAACTCGCCTGAAGTGATTCCGTTAAGTAGTAACCGAGAAATTTTTACTCGAAATTCTGGAAGGTTATACATCCGGGAGTAAGGGCATCAAACCCAACTTTAAATAAATTAGATACCGTGTCGTTCAAACCAACTCTAGAAATCGTACCTAACGTTCGAATGCGCATGCGTGTGTATACATATGAGGCATTTCACGTCAAATCGACCACTTTTCAACCCAACCCTTTTTTATTTTGCTGAAAATTTTATATCATATTACCCCACTAAAAGCATTGTTGTGAATTAAAAAAAAAAATTTTACCCAAACGAAAAAAAGTTATGAATTTTGAAAAAAAAAACTTCTTTTCTTTTTTCAAACCTTTTTGAAACATTCATAAGTTTTTCAAAAATTGGTTAATCGAGACGTTTTTTAAAAAGTTTCGTTTTAAACGCGCTTTTCAGAAAAAATACTAAAAAAATATTCAAATCATATGATATGAATTGTTTAATTTTTTTAGAAAAAAATATCAATTTCTCAAAACTCCATTTTTCATTTTTCTTTTTATATTTTTTGTTTAAACTTTCATTTATTTTGAGTTTAATGCCGTAAGATTCGTAGTTGGCATAGTTCTCTTCCTAATTTTTTTTTCGATTGAAAAAATTAAAAAGAAAAATCTGCTCGCTATGAATTGAACACAATTTCTGCTTATTTATAATGCTTCGTCTGTAAACAAATAGCTTTTTTCCTCACCACCTTTTTGGAGATTGATGTGATGACAATTAATAACAACGAACACACTCAGCGGGCCCACGGCGCTTTTCGTATGCAGTATGTTTTGTAGGTTAGGAAGGGACATATCGAAAGTTATATGTGGCCAAAGAAATAAAAAAACTATTTGTTTCCCTTCATAAAATTGTCTACAGATAGAAATCATAGATACTGAAATAATCTTAAGTGTCTATATCAAAATGAAACCTTCTTACAGTTAAGTTTTTTTATAATCGTGATCAAGCACCAATGAGAATAACGGCAAAATCCCCAGTAATTCAAACGTTGATACACAAACTTGATCATAAGTGTGCCCGTGTACATACATGGTTAGGTATACCTAACCTATTTCTTCACATTTTTTAATAAACGTTAAAAAACGTTGTGCAAAGATTCAATATGAACATTAATTACCTAACCCAATCACAATTCCCAAGCTGATATGCCATAACAGTCATAGAAAGTATTAGTATGCAACGTTACGAAGTGTTCATGTTCTTGTTCGAACCCTACTTGAAAAATGCTCATTTTTTTCGAGTTAATTGTTCACAACTAATAAAATGGACGGTAAACACAACAATTGTTTTAATTGAATTTGTTCTAATGTATTTGAGTCATCGTTGATGTATTTTTTGTATTTATTTATTTTTAATCGTTCGCCTATTACAAAGGGGATCGTTGATACAAAGTAATTTAACATATTTGAGATGACTTTTTCTTTTACATCTTTTACACATAAGTATCACTGTTTGGTTTATATAAGTAAATCTTACCTACATAATCGGGTGGTAATACATTTGGAAAGTCATATTTCTAGGGTAAATGCTTACAAACCCCTAGTTTAAAGAACGCGTTTTACGTGCACTCCCTTCATCAAGGGCATCTAAGGCTATCAGCGGATGTGCAATGGGTAGATATTGCGATCTGATGAGTGCACATAATGGACCCTCATTCAGTAGATTCTGGCTCTGCATCTCCCGGTCTGCGAATGTTGTATCGCATTTTATTGCGATGCTTTGAATGAGGGATGAGGGATGTTGTTCATTTTCTGCATCAATTCTTTTTTCCCCTCAGCATTTTTCATTTAGTTAGACAGTAATGGGTATTATATTCTATGCTTTTTTTATGAGTAACACTTCATTTACACTGTTCTGCAAATCCAGCGGACTGGCAAGAAAATCTTGGACTGTTTTTTCCGCAAAAATTCTATTGACCTCGAGTCCATACATGCCATTATTTTTTTGGTTTCCTTCTCGCGAAGTTCTTCTTTTTCTCCAGCAAGGAAGTTCTGTCTTATAATATTATATAGGATTTTCTTTTTCTAATTTGAATGTCTGTAGCAAGCATACCACCTCCTCCATTCTGCCATATTTCGATGGCAAGTCATAAACTGATGTGGATGCACTATTATTCGCATTAAAATCTTCTCTTTCGGTGTTCTACGTTTCTGTTTTGAAGTCGGGGATAAAACATTTGTTCTCCTCGTTTGCTCTGTTTTATCGATCGTTGGTATGCCGCCCCTTTTTGCAAGGGGGTCCGTAATTTTGTAATAACCTCACTTTTTAGTATGGGAATTTTAGATTGATGAGTGTTATAATATAATACGAAATTTTTGCAGCTAATATTTTCCCAGGTTCACGGTACTTTATTTTATGGGGTGGCACAGTAACTATTAGTTGAAGGGTTGTATCAAGGAGGATTGATAATCAAACTAGGAAATGACACACAACCATAAAAGTCGTGAATTAACATTGTTTTTAATAAAGTAAGTCTCCTTGAATTTTTTCAGAATTTCCGTCCGCGTATTATCAGAGAAATTTACCAAAGAAAATTAACATAGCCTCTTATGGATGAGTACTTTTGTAGCTAAAATAAAGTAGTTTCGGAATGACACACGAATTCAGAATATGCACAAAGTTAAAGATAAACATCGTTTTGGCCATTACATAAAATAAAAACTTCACCTTACTGTCCATTTATTTATAAAAAATATAAACATTTTGCCATTAATAGGTTATACGTATGGTTATAATGTCGGTAACACTGTTTATGAGCGCAAGCATTATTCAAACACGACCCAAGTGATCTAGTTTGCATAGAATCGAGAATAATAAAATGTTTTGCAATGATGATTTATTTATTACATGATTAATGTGCAGCCGGTAAGGTAGATGGTTTTCCTTCACCCTTGCAATTCATTGCCCTTGCCTTCACCCAATCCGCAACGCGTATGCACCCACAATGATATCTCTTTTCCAGAACTACTAGTTAATGAAATTATTCAGAGTAGTATGCGCAAGCTGATATCTCTCTCTGTTAAATTGACTAACTTTGAATTTAATTTACTCAATAACAAACCCGTAAACAAATTTGGAAATATTCATAGTCTATGTTTTCATCGATGTGAAATAAAAATTTCAGTGTGTTCTCTCTTTGTTCGATAATCATATGAAGCTCCTTAAGAGGCAGATAAGCTATAAGCGATTCAACCACGCAATCCGTACTTTCTCCAGCACTGAACAACCGTACGCGTCAAAATTTTGATGGTATCTAGATAATTGTGGCAAAAGGTGGCTTAATGTTTTTTTCCCGAAATTTTGATAACAATGTAGCAGGGGACGAGCGATGCGAAAATGCCATCCATACTTTCTCCGGCACTGAGCGTTAGAATTTTGAGGGTATCTAGAGAATTATGGCAAAAATTCGCGTATGCGCAGCTTTAGACAATGTCGGAGGTAGATCAAGAAAATCTATCAAGCACCGGGGCCAGATTTTTATCAACGAAATTTTACTTAATGTCTGCTGAAATTCGTTTCCTATTGGTAGAGCTCCAGCTCTGATGGTGACCATAAGATAAGCAGCATTTTAAGCTACCACGTATGGGCGAACGCTTACATTAGCCATGCGCTGTCTGCCATACTGAATTACTAGGCGGGAAATATTTTTTTCGGGATCTTAAAACTTTCCTATACTTAATATCAACAGTCTATCGTGCGGGTTGATTGTCTCACTATAGACGTCCTACGGCTTCCCTATGCACTCGCACTAATGGGATCTAATAGTGAAGAGCACTTGCAATTAGCTACGGGCGCAATGGCGGGTGCGCGCTGGTCAATGGGGGGGGGGGGGGGGGGGCATAGTCTCAAAATGGCCAGTGAGACTTGGAATTAGCGAAGGACACTACATAGACATTATCAAATAAAAAAAACTATATGATTCCATTATTGAAGATAACGAATCATTCTAAATCATCGCCGATACATGACAAATGGTATGACCATACCGTTCCTCTATCTTCTAATTTATTCTTTGATTGGGTGTTTTATAAAAAACAATAGAAATGTCATACTGAAACATACGGTTGAAACTGAAGATTTGGATGGTCATGCGCGCATTGGTAAGCAAATTTCGCCACCCTCCATGCCTCTCGCACTTCCCACACTTCTGTTGTCTTCTGACAATTTTTACGTACACCATAAAATGGTGTCAACGTCAACTAACATGGAGTATTAGTCAACTAACGCCAACAATTAGGGGAGAAATCATCAACGCTCGACAAAAGTCGAAAGAGTTGGTTCTGCGACATCTCAGCGGCCGAAAGGTGACCTTTTTGTACCCACGTTAAGTTAAGCGAGTTAAGGTTGCTTCAGTTTGCGTATGTCAGATTGCACCGGCAGGCATCCGTCATTGCAAAACATTTCCGAGAGCACTCGGTCGGAGTTGTTCCGCTCCGTTGCCGGAATGTGCAGGTCGTTGCCGATTATCGTTAGTATGTATACTCCCACTGTAATCCATGCTACAAGTTTTGCCGTACAGGTACCGGTACGTGCCGTTGCAGTTACGTTACGGTCCGTGCCGTATAGTCTGCAGCAACCTACCGTGAGAAATTTTCGATGCCGTAAATCCCCTACAAACTCTTTTTGGACAAAAAGCAATTTTGACCGCCCCTCCCCCCGGACCCTCACACGCACCTGCCGACGGTCCAAATTTTGTTTCCCTCCAAAAAGGCTTCAATTGGAGGTTAACATCCGGATCGCTCCATTCTTGTGACCGTGGCGACACTTCGAAAATGACGATTTTCAGAACCGAATGCAAAAAAGAGCCTATGATTGGTATAGAATCGGCACTTTGAGGGCATTTCAGCATATTCCTGGAAAAGGATAACCAACCTGTCCCAAAAATCTCCCATCATACTCATTGTCATGGGTAACATCGTGACAACTCAAAAATGTTTTTAAAGTATCGCCAACGACCAAACCACGCTGAATGCACCAGTTCTCGTCCGATCACTGAAGTTAAGCAGCATTGGGCGCGGTCAGTACTTGGATGGGTGACCGCTTGGGAACACCGCGTGCCGTTGGCATTCTTTTTTGGGGCCAAATTTCTCTTTCCTCCAAAAACCATTTAATTCATAATATTCGTGTTACGCGAGAATTTTTCGATATCGTAACCCCCTAACACATTCTTTTTGGACAACAAAAATGTTGATCTCCCCACCCGGAACCCCTAAAGTTACAAAAGTAAATTACGAATGATGACTATTCGCACATGCCGAAGGTCCACATTGTTTTTCATGAATATCACGATCATAATGCCGTGTCGTTTGAATTTGTAGGCAACAGGTCGAAAAACTCAATATTTACGCAAATTGGAATATATTGAGATTATAATGGCGATATTCATGTTCGGCAGGGAATTTACGATCTCGTAACCTCTATTATTAGAGTACTATAACCTCTATCTATATATAATTTACTTTCGCGCCTTTGAGGATTGGAGGGGGGGGGGTCAAAATCTGTTTTTATTCAAGAAGAGTTTGTAGGGAGGTTACGGAATCGGAAATTCCCCGCGACAGACTATACGGTATGGGCCGTCGCGTAACGATAATGGCACCATGGAGCCTAGACAGAAGGAGACCAAACTGTGGGTTACGGGAATGGTACAGAATTTGTGCAAAGTAGCAGTTTCGTTGTTAACCGGGAGTAGCGCTGAACACAGCAGGTTCTATCGCAAGAAGACCACTCTTCCTAAATGTGATCAATGACGCTTCTATTCCCGGGTAATTCGATTAGTTATTATTTACGGTATTGTTTTGTGACGCTGAAAACCTATTTATTTAAAACAATATTCGTCCACTTATTTTCCCTTGTATCATTACAAAACCGTATCACTAAAAAACGAAGTTGTCGCAAACGAACGTTTTTAGACCTACAGGCACTGGGTAACTACCACAACAGTTGGTGCGGTATTACGGTCACGAAGGCACTTTAATTACTCCGTGACTCTAGCATCGCAGCCAGCTCCAAGGACACTATTCACAAAGTGACTATTTAGTTACTCCGCTATATTATTGCCCAAACGTAGTGCTTTCCTGACTATAGGCACTCGAACACTGTAGCAATTCCGTGACCTTAATAATCACATCGTGACTATAGCCGTTTTCCGACCTTAACCACTGCGTAACTGTAGCCACTTCGTGACTGCAACCCTTCCATAATTATAGTGTATAGTACAATCTTGCAATCTATTTTGGGGTTAGATCAACTTGTTTTTTTTATTCGTCGACTTCTTTGGACTTCAGAAGATGCTAAAAACGTTTTGCGTACAGCGGACTTCAAGTGCATTTCAGCCGTACTTGGGGGTACAAAAGGCAGTTGCTTCCTGCTGATACCGACGAGCGCCCTGAAATACCATCGTACATCTGAAGTTACTTTGAAAATATTTGACTTTTCAATTTTTTCCATACTTAAAACTATCGACTTTCTGTAAAAGATGTCTGATTTTTTTTAATTCTAGAATGAGAAGGGAGACTTTATATCTTAAGAGGGCATATGTGCCTTTAGCGAGAGTCAGAAAATCAATTTTGTCGATTTTCTTAAACATTTATATTTCAAGAAAATGTAATTATGATAAAATTTCAGGTCACAATTCTAAACAATAGTAAAATTATAGCCCTCAGAGCATAACATCTTTTCGATGAGCCTACACTGCGCCCAAAACTTTTTCAAACTTGTACCAAAAATATGAGGAAAACCTACCGCATCAATTTATTTTATATTTATTTTGATTATTCTCTGTAGCGCATCGCAGATTCTTTTTTTAACTTTTAATCTTTTTTTGGTGACATACCACCGAATTTAGTCTAAGAAATAGCTATTACATTTTTTCGTCTCACAACCAGTTCATTTTCGTCGACGTAAACTAGACCTGATACAAGTCAGTATAATTTTTTTCGGCTTCACGAAGCTATATCTCCGCCAATTGTTCAATAGAACAAAATTCGAACTTTCTTTGAAATGTAGATTCACTATACCAAAAACCCCAATCCAATAATTCCAATAGATTCTCCAAAAACAATTATCAAACCTTATCTTCTTTGTTCTCTTAGGTGCCCTAAATGCCCCGTTGAATTTTCCATAAGCTAAATACAATACATATCTGAATTGACATTGCGGTGTATACACGTTCACCGGGGAGGTTTGACCGCAACTTATTAACCCGCCCAGTCGCGGTTGATGGAAACCGATTGATTAGCTCTTTAAAAATTGCCTCGGACATATCACTCTACTCAACTACCAGATTGATGACATCGCTGATCACTCGAACAGGAACTTCAACAATGAAAGGTTGGAATCGTGCATCATCGGTAACGCAAAATTCGGATGTACCGATTAAAGATATACACCGTCGAACCGTGAAAACTATTTTTTAGGATCTCATTGTGTTAACAAGCATCAACATGATGCAAAAACTTACAACGATATGAGGATTCTTTGTACCTTGTACTTGGCGTATACCTATGATGAATATTCAAGTGGTTGGCAGTTGTAACGTAACTTACGAAAACTTTATCGCATCTACGAACGTCCATTACAATCCACGATATACCAAACATGTATCCAATTTTCCAATACTTGGTAGGGTTGTGAGATACGAATAACATTTATTTAGCAGACAAGCTCATTGTCAGATTTTAAGACACATTATTATTGAAAAGTTATCACAACTGTAAGTAGCAATGCACCGAATATGCTTTCGGAAATTCTTATTTTTTTAACATTAACCATTTTTTTGGTGATGGACGTAAACTTACTTCGCGGCGAATAGTAATTCTCTGCCCACCCCCCACCCTCCCGGCCTCCTTCTTTCACTGTCACTCTATCTCTATCTGTATCGCCCCGTTTGAGTCTCACTTTCTGCTGCAGGAAGGTAAACGTTTTCAAATAATAGTATTCAAGATATTCTTCTATTATTCAATTCAGATTATTCGTTCTTCCGCGCATTTGTTGTTGATACATAAATAACATTTGAATTATTATAATACTGATCTGTGTGTTGAACCGCTGTTGAGTTATACTATATGTTTAAGACCCCCATTCACTGCACGAATCCGGACCCGATCACAGATACAACCCGAACTAGGACCAATGTTGCGTTGACCATACACTAGGCAGACCGTTCAGTTGAAGTTGTACCACGGTGAACCCTGGTCGCATTTGTTTCGATTTCAAAATGGCGCCCAAAGTATCATCCAAGATTAAAGTAGCTATAATTGTCGGTGGAATAATTATTTTATCCGAGAAAAGGAAAAAGAAACATGTTTGGACAAAAGAGTAGTTAAAAAACGCCAAGTGTACAGCCACAGCAGTGAATAAGTCGGCCGACCAATCTAGGTGACGCTCGCAATGAATATACACGCGTGGATTGGTCGCGCCCAGCGTAGGTTCGGCGGACGCTTGCTTATCGAGACAGCGAATCCACGAACCCCTTCGTCGCTACTATACACGCACTGATGAAAACAATGATCGAATTTTTGAATTAACAATTCGTAATGCGTTGTTGGCTATAAGTTCGTAGAGGCATGGAGTGTAGCTCGGTTATATTGGGTTGAAATTCCTATTATTTGTTTTTCGAGCCTCTTGGTGAACCTTTGCTACAAATACGACAAAATAATTGAACTAATTATATAATCGTTGAATTTTGTTTTTATTGAATTATTCAGAAATTATATGAAATGCAAGGCTTCGTCATGTTTAAATAATATAGCCACTTCACGACTTTAATTCACGTAAAATAAAAGCACTTCACTAAGCACGTGTAACGCGCGATATGATACATTTCAAAAATGTAAATTATGTTTATACATCCCTCGATCACAACGCCACCTGGATAGTGCTTCAATAAGGGTGTCACGGCCTCCTATTGTGTTCTGGCCGAGTTACAAGACCTGTGTATAAGACCGTGGATTGGGGTAATGCGAACAAGCGTCGAAATGGCGGGAAGGTAGGGATGAATTTGATCGACAGCCGCATTAAAGTTTATATTTGGTCATGCACAGTTAGCGAGAGTCATTTTATACGTTCAAACTTGAGTCGCAACTGTTCGAAAACCAAAGAGAAACACGCTTCATACGATACATACGATGCATAGTGATAGTTTATATGGAGTGACGAATGAACAAATAACATTTATGACTAGGATAATCAATATTCTCTAAAATCAGTGTATCGTAATGGCGATTCAAGTGTCGAATGGCCATTACAATTAAAATCATGTATCGTAATTTACAATTTTCGTTCGTTAGTCGTACGGAAGATTCTATTTTTAAACCGAACAATCTAGAGATACTGCCAGCGCCATCTCTTCGAGCCGCATGAAACCCTAATTGAAGGGAACGGTTCTTTCCTCACGAGGTAAGGGACACACAACGTTTGGGAATAGAAAATATTGCTTTCTACAAATGTACAGACATTGTTTACAAAAAGATCATGAATTGGACACAACTTGGTTATTTTTTTCCTTTTTGCTATTTGACAAGCTTGCATCAATATTAAAATGAGTGAAAGTTCACCGAGTGCGACTGGGATAAATGTTTATTTTCTGGACTATGCTTAGGGTGCACAATTTTCCTCCAACAGTTGACGTTTCATGTAAAATATAAGAGCACCGGACTGTAGCATCGTTTGTTCAAGTTAGTCATTCTATTTTTGTATCCGAACGATTAGCCGTCTCTCTACTGATAATATTGGTAACGTGTATTCATTTCCTTTCATTTTTTAGTGAATAATAATTGAATCCTACAATGGTAACAAAGACAGGACACACCTCTTCATTTTCGTAATTTAATTTCCATCGCTGTAGAATTTAAAGATACTATCTTTTTATTCCTTTATTCGGTTTTACCGATTACCTAACCGCAAATAAAATTGATAATACGAGAACATAGATGGACATCACGAAGCCTAGACAGGAGGAGATCAAATTCCAATGGCAGCATACTGAGAAAACGAGCATGAATTTGTGGAGAGTTAGTGGTTTCGTTGTTAGCTGGAAGTGGCGCTGAACACAGCAGATTCTATCGCAATAATACCACTCTCCCTAAATGTAATCAATGACGCTTTTATTGCCGGGTAATTCAATTATTTATGATTTACGGTATTGTTTGTGGACGCTAAAAACTTATCCGCACACCTAAACGCATAATCTTCGGAATAAACTACCGATTTCCGTATTCGCGCGAATAACCAGAAGTGTAGGCAAAAATTGCAGAATACCGAAACGCAATAATCCCGATGTAGGTTCCTCCCAATCGGACATTTTCGAAAAAGTTCCTTCAAACCGAATCACGATCAATAACTCGAAATTATAAACAGCCCAAAAAACATAGATCTTTTTTGGGCTCATCTTGGGCTCATCTTTTGGGATGATCTTAGTGCTAATCGGTTAATTAGATTTCAGGGACACGGTTATTCCTAATCCAGCTCAATTCAGTATAGACTGATGTTGCCACCACGAAATCAATACAACTAAAAAAAAATTCTCGGAGATTCAAGACACCCAACTTATAGACATAATAAACTTTTCGTCTGTAATTTATAAAAATGCAGGTTAATTAAAAGTAGTCCAAGAGAGAGGGGAAAAGCTGCTTGTCTTCCATAACTACCAAATTTACCTGCACACAAATGTTCAAAAGTATAAATATCGGCTAATATTTTATGTCGGCGCTAAGCCGAATAAAATCCCGCCGTTTATTGTCACGTTCTATACAAAAATTATCAGCAAAAATCTTTCAAAAATGTATGTAATTTGCTTTTTTTCGATGGAGTTGCGTTTAAATTTATCATTCCCCTTAATTTTGATAAATTCAATTTTTGAGGCTTCGAAATGGGTGTCGGTGTTTTGAGCTTAGTCAAGTTTGATTTTGCAATCGACGATAGAGGCGTCTGATCCTTGTCCCGTGCTGTATTACGCGCTTGGTTTGTCTTTGGGGTTTGAAGACCACTGACGTTCAAACCCGCTGTTTTATCTCTCACCCGTTTCTTTTTCTTTTGAGAAGACATTGTTGTGGTCTTATCTTCCACAGGTTTCTTCTTTAAAATTTTCCTACGCTTTAGTTTGTTGAGAACTATCTTTGTGGTCTGTGAACACATCGCACATATCCTGATAAGTTTGTTTTGCTTATTTTTTTCACATTTCTGTGTCAATGTGCGAACGTATTTAGAAATTTTCCGGCCACTCTCATTAGTCTGAGAAATGAGATTTTCGATGCGTCTCTTAGGCGTTTTTTTTGGTGATATTCGTGTTTTCTGCTTTGGTACCGTCCACAATGAACCACATAGTGTACACATCACAGAGGGTCCGAAATTTTGTTTGGGCAATTCCACCTGACCCTCCAATTCTCTGCAGCAATGTCTTATTGAAAAATAGCATATGTTAAAGTCAATTAGCGAAAGTCGAATGTTGACTCGTATTTAAAATGATACGTAGATCGAAAAGAACCTCAACTTTGTTGTAACAACTCACTGATTGTAAAAATTACTTTATGCACCAAAAATTAATTCATACGGCCGTGCATCACGCTATTTTCAACACCATAGAAGAACGAATATTTATATTTTAATATATCCGAGGACAAAATTTAAAAAAAGCATTTTCCGTAATATATTTTTTTTATAACGTAGCCAGCGAGTTTTTAATTAGATGAGATGAGCTATTTGCACCCTTAAGAACTTTAGATAAGTAATTATCTCTACATGAAAAATAAATATTACGCGACAGATGAGAATAGGTACACAGATTATGCTGTAAAGTGATACGGAACGAATAATGAATGAAAAATCGATAGTTGCTGTTTTCGTTCGCAAAATTACCTGCTACATGCAATCGGAACTAATGAAATCAGTCTGTTCGATAATTTAATTATCGTATTGAATAAGTTCTCCAACAAACATTGAGGTTATGTTTACCTTTGATATTATATTTAACAAGTTGTAATGACTTACATAAAATGCATTCGTAGCTTCAAGACTTCTGGGTTCTGGCTCTTCTCAAAGAATTTCGATACATTCCATAAATGTGCGATTGATTGCATTGTTACATTTCGATATACCATTTTTATTGTTAATATATTTTCGTTTGCATAAATTGACGCAATTTGATTCGATTCGAACAAGAGTAATCTAACCTAAACATTCGCACTCGAGCCCGAAGTATGTAACATGTTATGAAAGGGTAGTACGAACGTCAATCGAATGCAAAATTATGGTAAATGAATGACAACAATGAATGAAGGAAAAACGAGATGGCGCGGCAACCGCGTTTGTGCGGCGGATTCGATTCCATGACCGACACAAGTCGGAACGCGCAAGCAACACCACCGGCGGAAACACGCAGTAGTCCCACGCTTCGGATGAAGAGTGGAACCTCTAGCATATAACTAGTTTTTTAAGACTCGGGTTTTTTTCTCTTCCCGCGTTTTTCTGATATAGGAAAAGAGATAGAGTAGAGAGTACGCGCGACAAAAGATACACTGTGATATAAAGTGATAAATAAAGTTATGATTGATTGTTTGTACCAGAGGAAAGAGTTGTGTAATTAAAAAAACGAGAGCTCTACTATTACCACGTGGAACCACCACCTAAATTTGTGTGGCGGCTGATCAGCCACTCGCGCGTGCGGTCGGTACTGCGGGCAGCAGACACGCGACACCAGCGCCGAGACGGGCGAGGAAACAAACTCTCGTGCCTCGCTCGACATATTAGTTTCCACTCTAACAAAGATGTATATATCCTATGCTAGTCTTTTACCCGCCACAGCTCAATAAATTTACCATTAGCCGGCGACTATTAAAATATCGAATTCTTTTTTATGCCAATCGACTGTTAGTCGTTTGTTACTGTTTGTTAGACTTTATTTATCGACTAATACAATATAGGTAGCCGCGTGAAAATTGTTTTGAAAATTTTATTAATAGCATGACAATTGTATAGTAATAATAAAAATCACATAGTGATGTTATTTGAGTTTAATGAGACAAACGTGCACGTTTGTCTTCGCGCAACTCTGAAAATTCAGGCTGCTTTTTAGTAAGCTTGACTCTGAAGACATCTTCCAGTTGCAGTCGGTGATGTTGTTTAGTTTTTATGTTTGCCATGGCTGAAAATTCCCTTGTGCAAAGGTACGTAGTGCAAAATGGTAGTAAAAAGTTTAATCCTGATTTGCTAACGCGATAAAAGTCGATACATAGATTGATTGACTCAAAATATATATTTTGGCGATTCAAATATTTGCGTAATTAATTTTTACTCATTGAATTACCTAAGTCAAGAAATTATTGCGCGTGCCCCTTCAAGCTACCTCCGGTACCCCTGGGGGAACGCATGCCTCTAATCGGGATACACCGACCTAGGGGAAATGCGCGTATCTAGATTCGGAACGTTACGTTCTGCAGGGTTCTGAGGGTCGTCGGACATACAGGCATCTGCATTTATCGATATCTGCTATACCACCGCTACAACGAACCAGAAACTGGCGCCACTATGTGTTAGATTTGCGAAGTGCGTAACGGAAGCTCATACGGTCCAATATACATTTTTCGTGATGAAACACGGTATCCGTTCGACACCAACTGCCGATAACAACATCAATTTGCATCCAACCTCCTCATGAAGAGTACATACTCTCACGGTATTTTAAACTTTTGCGGTTACATCCGACAATGCACGTGGTTCAACAACTTAACTTAACAATTTGCACTGATAATTCATAAAAAAAGTAATTCGAAAGACATTCTTAATTCGTAAGTTGATTATAGGTGAGGGTGCCGAGTGTGTGAGATGCTCGTAAAAAGAAGATAAGTTATTGATTGAAATTGCCTCTGACGTCATCAAGGATCACGCCACAATCCCCTCCCATGTAGCATCGCGATCTCATTGGTCCAGGTAAAAACGGCTGTGCACATTGTCAATACTATATAGTCAATACAAGTCCAAAGACTGACTTTTGCGATAAAACGGACTCATAGCTTGTAACGATAATAATAATAATAATACGAGCGATCTGATTTTTATACTTTGAGACGAATCTCGTTTCGTCTTCTCCTCATCACAAGAAGAGTTTTTCATGTATTTCCCGATAATATCATTGTATATCGCAGCCTAATAATTCGCGTTGCACCTAGCAGTATAAACAAGGGCGCAAGGGTCGGAGAATTTATCATTTCAAATCGGTATACATATAATATCGTTCGATATTTCTTTCTCTCTATTGTTTAATTATAATTCCGTGGAAACTTACGTCATCCGATAAGATTAATATACTAATAAGATTGAACTGTAGTTCTTGTGTTATCAATCCCTATCCGAATTGGTGTCTCTTTTCCACAAGACCCGCGGTTTTTTCGTTTCATCGCAGGATTATCCAATTTCTAAGAATATTGATAAAATTGTCGATACGTAATACATCGCAGTCTTTGAATGCCCTTTTTCGCGCCAACGTTGCATAGCGCACTCTCCGTATATAATATACAGAGTTTGGTCGGTGTTTTAAGTATGTTGGAAACGGTAGAGTCGCTTGCTGCTGCTTTCATAGATGCTCGAAATCCGCTAGGGAGAGAGAGAGAGAGAGAGAGAGAGAGAGAGAGAGAGAGAGAGAGAGAGAGAGAGTGAGATAGACAGTAACTGGGGGGCTGTACTGCGAACGCCAGTAACCAGCACGCTGCACGTAGTGCATACGGTGGAACTTGAGGCGTATGATGTACGTTTCTCATCGCATCGTCGCAATAACAATATACAAGCCAACTACGGCGTGAAAAAATTGCCGGTTCCGTTGAATCTACGCGTTTTATCCATGGAATATCGTGAAAAAGCGAGGTTATGAGAAAAAGTCTTCGTGTTTTCAGTGTAACTCGGCGTTCTCTATGCCATAGCTGTATTATAATGAAGGTTCGCTGAGCTCACATGGGATTCGTAGGCTCGTGGTTAAGAAACGCGTCGCGTGTCACGTCGCTAGAAATACAATTCAATCGCCGGGAGGCTGTGAACAAGAAGACATTACGGCAAGAAGCTGGAGGAGAAAGAGAGGAGGTAGGTGAAATATAAGAATCTCAATAGAAGTCCGACTAAATCTGTCCAAAGCACGTGGTGTGTATGTGTGTGTGTGTGTGCGTGTGCGTGTTTGGATGTTTGGAATCGTCCCATCCATCGTATCTTATTACATGACGTCTCTGCTGCATTCCAAGCGACATGTCGTTCGTAAATATCGGTATCGTGGTGTATATTCTGTTTTGATCACGTTGACGTGGAAGAAGGGAAAAGAGAACGAGAGAGAGAGAGAGATGGATATACTTATATATAGAGAAAGAGAGAGATGGAGCGAGGGAGAGAGAACGAATGAACGGACGAACGAGCGAGAATTGCTACGTTCTCCGTTGGTCCGTCCGTGTAACGGGTAGGAAGGTAGGATAGCGTCAGTCGTCACGAAAGTTCATCTCTGATAGGACGTGTCCTTAGGGAGATTTTTTTTCGCGAGCGTGAATACTCCTCTGGTTTCGTTTTCTCTTTACAAGAGAGACAAATTGAAATATAAATAGGAAAAAGAATGAAAACATCGCTTAAATGAAAGATAATCGAGTTTAAAAATAAAGATTCGTATCACACGTGGCGTTTGAAGCACTGTTATGAACGAAGTGGTTGGCTCTTGGTACAACGTCGCAGCATCGCACCACGGTTTCAGCGCTCGATATGACAAAGTGCAAAAAATCAGTTCACTTGAATTCTTCTCGTTAAACGATAATATCCTTGCGGTGATTTCGGTGACAAGGAAAAATCGTCATCGCGAGCTCGAAGTACAAAGATTGCATCACGTCGTTATTATCGTCATCATCAAACGAAAGCTTTCGGTACCCACGGTGCGAGGGCGCGAGGGAGGGCGGGAGGGACACGAGAGGAGTCAGTGTGTGCCACACGTAACGTAACGTAATTGGTGAATCGCCGGAGATACGAAGTTTAGTCGACAGCCGTCTATCCCGGGGACTGCTTTGCATGGCGAGAGCCCGCGGCCTCGCTTCTATTACTACATCGTCTGCTATCGCATCTCGTTCGCTCTCTCGGTACGCGACATCAAGATAATACGTTATTTTATCATTCTGGAATATTTTTCATTGAAACTCGCAACTTCTGGAAGCATCTGGTTCAAGATTTTTTTCTCGTCGCTCGTATCAGCTGCCTCGATCGTCGAGGGCTATATAGATAAATATTTATCTATATAGATATATTCGAAAAACGTGAGAATACATCGAGCGATCGCTGAGCAACAGTACCGCAAAGTACGTGACCTCTTTACCTACCCGTTTACATCGTGCGTTTTCTTTTTTTTTCTTTCTTTCTTTTTCAATGTATACGTTATCAAAAGCGGAGTTTTTCCAACGCTTGAATAATTAAATGGAAATATTAAAGTCCAGAAGGTTGGGTGGACGAGAGTCCCCGAACTCCGACCGTATGTTTGTTCTTAAATAATATTTATCAGTGAAAGAAAGGTTAGAGTGAATCTTGCTCTCGTTACAACATCCTTTACGACTTCGGAGTTAAATGAATCATTTTTTTAATTACCTTCTGGCACATTTTCTTGAGATTTTTCTATGATTACCATTGCCTATTACATCGAGCTGCTATGGGAGTGAGTTTGTGTAAATTATTAAAGCAACGATAAACAGATTAAATATTGAATACGAAGTTCGCACTTGGCGACAAAGTTATTCGTGAATATTTACTGATGGTAGTGAGAAATAACCATCGATACCGCGTGTTACGACAACATAACCTAAAATCGCAAACTTCATTCGTTTTCGTATATAATCGCGGTGACAATACCTCGAACTTTGTGAAAATAATTTTCGTTTGTATTACGAGCACTGGCAATGCGAGCGTCGACATTAATAACGAAATTGTGAGTCACACGATCATTACTACTTCGGTCAAAGTGAAATTCCGGCTCGCGCCATGCAACGGGTTCCCCATGACGTTTTTGGAGGTTAACCATACTTTATGGCCTGCTTCGATAACCATGTATAGGGAATAATGGAAAACGCCGTGTTTACAGTCGTTATTATAAGACCAATACGTTGGTTATATCTTTCAATTGGAAGCGTGAATCTATTTCAATAAATACTAATGGACTGATGGACTCGGGGAACGTTACTCGATAACATACGCGGTGCCAACACAACTTATAAACGAAAATCTTATTTCTTCACACGGTCACTTGGATTATCACGCGATACCAATTTTTCATTTGAAATCTTGTCCATGCTATACTCGTTGATGTTCATATTTTTATCAAAGTTTGAAAACACGATTTTATGCAAAATTGCGAATTTTTTTTTTTCGGATTCTAACACATGCTCGCCGAGCGTGGCATAGCGCGATGTCCCGATATACCTATAGTAGAGGGCGTGAAGTATTCAACGTTTTTTTTTTGCTGAGTGTACGTACGTCGCAACTGTAAATTTTACATGGCGTCCTCGCGGATGGGGGTTACCTACACTGCGGCGTAGCAATGTCCATCAGGATTGGTTTGCTTATCCATTGTATTACTTAGTCTACTTTCGGTGACATTTTTATTTCGAAAAATCAGGTGATCGGCATTTTCCTCTATACTTAACGAACTGTTTTTAATTCGGATGTGCGACTCTATTATTAAAATAACTCGATATTTTTCATTAGCTTGATCGTTGGTTTATTTACTTTTTTTTGACGGTTCCATCTTTTAAAAAAAATGAAAAAAATCCCGAATTGAAATTTCTACAAAGGTGTTTTATAATTTTCGCCCATTTACTATTTCTGCGATATAAGGACATAACATCATTAAGCCCTTGAAAAAAAGTCTAACTGAGAATGTTTATTTTGGCAACTGTGATAACGAGAATACAAAATCGATTAAAATTATTTTATTGTATATAAATACTTTTGACCGTGAAAAAGAGAATTATTTCGAAAAAAGGGGTATGTAATTTTGAAGGTACAGGCAAAATTTATCAATCGAAAACCGTTGAATTTATGTTTCCGGTCATTTTTGAAAAAGTTCATTTTGAGAAAAGCGCGATTGAAGTTTAAAGTGTTCGAGGCACGCTGCAAAGTATCACTTATCGGTCAATGAAGCAAACCCTTAAAAATTCCTTCGGTATAAAACTCATTGTGTCTTACTTCTAATTTTAAGCCATGAAATATTACTTGAAAGAAAGAGAAGAATGGTTTAAAGGGGTTAATATCGTTCTGCTCGTATATGAAGCTTCATTTACGTCGAAAATAATTATGGTTTATGTCTGCTCAAATATGTTTATTGCGTAGACAGTTTCAGCTCATTGTCAGTGGCTGACAATGCAAATTCAGCAAATTTACAATAATTACAGCAACAAGAATAAATACAAAAATCAAACTTTCGAGCATTTAAAAACTTTATAAAATTGGCCCTTCGATCTACTGTCTCCAGGCACATTACCAAAGAAGCTTGCCTTCCAGCTTTTTTCGATAACTATATTAAAAACAGACAAATTTTCCAAAATTCTCAATTTAAAAAAAATCCAGCTGTTTGATCGATTCTCCACAAACTCAGTACCAAACAAAGCTTCTCCGGTACAATTTTTTGGTAGTCGAAAAATTGTGAAAATAACAATAACACGAGCTTTTTTTCAAAACATGTTAAATTGAATGGGTCACGTGTTAGCAATTGGTATAAAAAGGGCAACGAGCCAAGATGGTTAAACAGTTCGCGTTGTGTGTGAATTCCCAGCAAGAACACTTCTAATACCGTTTGGAATGGTATAAAAGTGAGAATGTTTCAACCTCGTTACACTCGGGCTTACACACGAATATTTTTTCCTTCATACATTTTCTCAAATTTTCAGGACATTTGACACCAATTTCGATATGAAAAAGAAATTTTCCTTCCCAACAGAGTAAACGGTTTGTAATCGGAAGAAATAAAATTCAAGAAATAGTATATCGTATCCGAAAAATCGTGTTGGTTCTTTTTCCCCCCTACATTCAACGTACTCAACCTCTGAGTGCCCGATATCAATCAAATTCGTGGGAATCTTGTTCTACCGCTGGTGTCATTGTTTTAGATTGGATGTTGACGAAATTATATGAAAACCTTAACTCGATAATCATAGACGGAATGGCGGCCGAGAGAGAAAGAGAGAGGGATATATGTATAAAGGGAGAGAGAGAGAGAGAGAAATATGATTAAATATTAATTCAGTAAATAATCATAATAGCAAAGCATACGAAAAAAATAAAAAGAATCGAAAAGAGAGGAGCTTGAGTATACACGGAGAGAAAAGTCTTACTAAAATTATCATGCTTGCCCTATAAAGCGTGTGCAATCGACATGTGTAGGAGATTTTCTGCGAAATCTTTGAAAAATTGGTCCGAAGCGTTCGAATTTTTACCCAGGGAGGACGATAAAAATTCGGAGGCAGCATTCTACACTTTACATTTCTATTGGAATTTAGGACTCTTTCGTGTAAAGCAGCAGAAAAATTAATATTGCCCCGATAAAATTTCATAGACGGTTTCATAGAATTTCATCTGTAGCAGGGTAATTTTTACGATGTTTTGATTATAGGACAGCATCGTAATTTTTCCTAGAATTTCATAACAAAAATTCTAAGACTTTTTCTCTCCGTGTAGTAAGCGTGGTAAGAAAACTGATAGGATAATTAGCTTTTAAAAACCCTCGAACGAACGAAAATCGATTAGCGTTTGACAAATTGCCCAATCTCCCGGTCAGTAGTCGTTGCTCCGGGGTCATGACGATTTGATTAAACAATTATTCCGTTCGGCCACGCGCAACACGATGCATGTTTTATCGTACCAATAATTTTATAATGCATCGCACGCGAATATATCGTATCGATACGTAGGCTAAGTTACGCCGAATAAAAAATTAGTGACTTCGAGTTACACCGAAATTACGTTAGGATCAATTATTTTTTATGAACTCGATGTCCTCTGCCTTGACACGACTAAATTGTTTCAATTAAAAAGACACGAAAACGAAATATTAGTTTCATTTTAATTGCAGACGAGGTTCATCGATCTATTGTTCAAGCAATGTTTTTCATTAACATATTTAAACGAATGGAAGAAAGAGTCGACTAATTTGTGGTCAATAGACAACTGATTAAACGGACGTTTTCGACGCATACCGCTGGTTAATTAAATGTGAATGATAATTACGTTGCGGGTATATGTCAGAATTCTGGAGGAGAACAGTGAAGTGATAATGTGAAGGATTAATTTAATGGTGAACGATCCGACTTATTTTAGTAGACGAGCACGATTTTCGCGAGCGTCGTATCTTTTTCACAACACGGTCAAGTGGATGCGCGAGTGAGTGAACGTGCGGACGTACGTGTGCGCATGCGCGTGAACAGTCCACAGAGTCCGTGCCGGTCACGCCGTAGGCGGCCATTGACGCATCGCTCTGAAGCTAGTCATTTATGGCGGCATTCGACTGGTTTGGAGCGAATTCGGGCGTTTTTTCGGGCTGGACACAAACAAATTTACTATCTAGTTTTACCGTTTATTTATTTATTTAGGAAATTATAAGATGGCGTAGGTGCTCGTACAAAAAAGGGTGTGAGTTGTTCGACATGATTACAATCCTTCCAGTCGTTTGAAATGAAATTTAAAATCAGATTCTTAATTAGTAAAAATGTCGTTATCGCTAGAGGCTATGAAAAAAAATCACAAAAAGACGGCTGTCTGATAAAAAATAATTTGTTCAGACCCCTTTCTTCAAAGTTTTCAGTTTTTTTTTAATAGTAGAAAACAGATTACATACAACAATGCTAGGGAAGATAGACAGTGATATGTTTAAGGTTCGTACCAAATTTAAAAGCAATCGGTTGGATAGAACTCTGGGTAGTATGTCGAACAGACTGAAAAAAATTGTTCCGAGAAAAATACGGTTAAAATTTTGAGCTAAAGCGGCGCGGTATAGTTGCCGCGATAATTAAATAGCTATAACTCCGTAAATATGAAAAAGTTTGAAATTTCCTTGTGAAGATGTATATTTTTAAAGGTTTGAACTTTAAAAATGTAAAAGAAGCTATTTTTTCAAAATTCTAGAGTAGAATATTGTTTTAATGCGTGCTTTTTAACATTTTCAATACGATTCTGAATTTGCAAAGTTTTGCTTTCTTTCCAACGCAGAATCCATTGCCTGTTTGTAACTGATTAATCTAAACCATTGTTCTAAGAACGATAACATAAGCACACATAAATTACAGAAGAGATAAGTGTTCATTAACGTAATTGCCACAATAAGTACATTGCATCAAGTGAATTGTCGATTTGTAAAAGCAACAAACAATTAACTCATCGGGATAAAACAACATTCGTACGATAAAACAATGTTTATTAGTTGATTTTAACTCGATCTTGCTGGTTTCCATTTAAGAACCGATTGAGCAAAAACATAGTTCCTCCGGCCACCGCCCAGATGGCGAAACAAAAGTTGCTTCTCACAAGCGAGAGAGCGTCTCGACGGATATACATAGCAAACTGACTTATTGCGAATAAATTCCTAGGGTTTTTAAATAAATTTTCCCTATACACAAATCTACAAATAACTGTAACAACAAATAATGTATGATAAGAAAATACAAGAAAAATCCGGTAGTAAGCTCTTATGAGCAGGAATATCCAGCAATATTACAGAAAAACCCATTATAAATGTAATGACATATGTGGCAAAATGGAAAAATAAAAAGAACTTTCAAAGCAAGCAAGCGAATAAATTCAATAAATGTATAGGGTTTTTTGCAATTTTTCCGTAAACGTACAGACAAATGTGATAATACAGTAACTATATGATAAGAAAATAATATACAAAATCTGATAGTAGGCTCATCGAGTAGGAATATACAGTAGAAAAGATAAATCCATTGTAAATGAATAACCTGTTTAACAAATGCCATAAAAAAACAAATAAAAAAATTTCAAAAAGAAAAGAAGCGAATGAATTTTAAATTATTTTACAATTAATAAAAAAATGGTAGCATTGGTCGGAAAATACATTTCCGATTTTGTTATAATATCGCTCCATCCTTTTTCGATGTACGCGACCGTGTAATCTGCGTTCATGTACTCTGTCTCTTGAAATCTTACATTAAATTACCTACTTTAAAGTCACTTCAACGAGCCTTTTCGCTTCGAGGAGCCTGTTTCGCGCATCGGCAGCGTAAGGTGGGGAAAGAGCGGAAAGACTGTAGTGCGCGTCGTCAGTATCGTATAGTGAAAATAGCGCACGCCAGGGCCCTGGTCGGATTCTCGTCCGACACGTTGATACCACATTGTCGGCCCTGGCCCGCTGCGCTATTTCGGCTTGGCGGGAGCTAACTGGGCGGTCCGTGGGCAGTGGCCTGGTCGAAACGGACGAGTTTTCTCCCGATCTAAGATTACGCCTCGTATGGAATAGAATATCAGAGCTCGACGTGCTTACCGTTGGAAAATGGCCGACAATTCCAATTATCCTGCTTCATCAGAGAGACCTCGCTATAAGCAGCAGTGGGTAGAAAAGCGCGACTTAAAATTAAACTTCTGCGAGCGACCGCGACTAAAATGCTGTCGTTGAACCTGACCAGTTATGGGACGGTGGCTAGTTAGCGTCTTGCTTCCGAGACTCACTCGGACCTACCTTTGCTAGAGAATTTTTAAGCAAAGGCACACGGAGAGAAAAGGTCTTGGAACTTTTGTTATGAAATTCTAAGAAAAATTACCATACTGTCCTATAATCAAAAGATCGTCAAAATTACCCTGCTACAGATGAAATTCTATGAAACCGTCTCTGAAATTTTACCGAGGTAATATTAATTTTTCTGCTGCTTTACACTAAAGAGTCCTAGATTCCCATAGAAATGTAAAGTGTAGAATGCTGCCTCCGAATTTTTATCGTGCTCTCTGGGTAAAAATTCGAACGCTTCGGACCAATTTTTCAAAGATTTCGTAGCAAATTTCCTACACGGAGAGAATAAGTCTTAGAATTTTTGTTATGAAATTCTAGGAAAAATTACCATGCTGTCCTATAATCAAAACATCGTAAAAATTACCCTGCTACAGATGAAATTCTATGAAACCGTCTATGAAATTTTACCGGGGCAATATTAATTGTTCTGCTGTTTTACACTAAAGAGTTCTAGATTCCAATAAAAATGTAAAGTGTAGAATGCTGCCTCCGAATTTTTATCGTGCTCTCTGGGTAAAAATTCGAACGCTTCGGACCAATTTTTCAAAGATTTCGCAGAAAATCTCCTGCGCATGTCGATTGCACACGTTTTATAGGGCATGCATGGTAATTTTTGAAGGACTTTTGTCTCCGTGGGCTCTCGTGACCTGCTACGCGTTCATCCACCAGACGATCCTAACTTTTTACCTGTAACAAAATTACTTCATTGCACCGAAACTGCCGACGATTTCTCTAACGTCTACCGTGCATGGAATCGAACCAATCGAGGCTTTTACGCGATGACTGCACGATGTTTAATCTTCAATGAGAGACGACTGCGCAGTCTTCGTCCTTGTAACGTGCGCCTATCGGATGTTTAATGCCAAATGGACCTTGCTCGGATTCTCATCCTTATGTAATTCTCGATTGCAATTATTAGCTTGGCTGTGTTCCAAAAAATGGAAGAGGTGCACTTCAAATAATTTAGGTTTTTCTGCAATGACAACCTGGCAGTTCTGACGAAACGGCTGAATTATTCGTGCCGTATTATACGAATTATTCGTATCCGTTGGATGTTGTTGATGTTTCTAAAAATGAGGCTTTAAAGTATTAGGGAAAATTAAATATTTTTATATTTCTATGAAATTTGGAGGAGAAAATGAATCATGACAAATAAGAACTTTGTAAACTTTCAGTTTAAAAAGGTTCAGTATTAAGATAGTTCTCTCGTTTAATCGTTGTCTTAGGATTTCGTTGAAAAAAGAGGTTTCACCGTGTAGTTTTCGAGATATTTATTGTTAAAAATCACAATTTTCGGCACTATCCCATAAGAGTACGTGTTAAATATTGCAATTTTCAATCCTATATATCTCGACTTCTAGATGGTGAAACTTGTTGAAATTTTGCATGTCACTTTATAATACTTCAAAGAAGCTTCGCGTAGTTTTTTTAAAAAATCTCAAGAAGCTATTTTTCATGATTTACAAACGTACGTAGCGAGTATAGGTCACCTTGGATGACCTTGAATTAATAGTATGTTGTTCATGAATGAATTTTCAACAACTTTTCTTAATAAACTTAAGCTTAAAAATCATACGGTACGGAGATAAACTACGAAAAAAACTTTTGATTTGACTGTAACGATAGAACTACCTTAACCGATCGCCAACATTGCTTAATGTAATTATCGCCAGATTTCTGCGAAACTAATTTGAATACTGTACCCTTTGAAAGCCGTTTATGCCATTTATTTAAAAAAAATGTTCTTTATTTCTCTTCAAAAACAATAAGAATTAGAAATACAAATATTAATAATAACGAAGATAGGATCATCGTAATTGCCCTTCAAAAAACACATCAGAACCATGACTATCTTCAAGAATGCTCCAAACATCTTTCGTAGTAACTCGGAAAAACCAAGTACCAATAACGATCCTGCCGTTGCATGGATTTTATAGGAAGGTCCTTTGAATTTGATCAAACCAATAGTAGCCTTAAGTAAAATGCAGACATTTTTTATGAGTCTTTTCAAATTGCTCCCTTTCGTTAATATTTTTAAAAATGTACTGTTTCATTGATACAGTAGATAACGCGGGTAAAATGTATTTATTTATTTTCACAAACATAATATTTACAGAAGCTGCCTCCTCTCTATTTCATTACCCAAATTACTCGTGGCTTCGAGGACAAATAACAATTTTGTTTCAATATCAATTATTTTTAAATAATTTTAACTTTTTCAAAGCCCCTGAATCGTTGATGGTTAAAAAACGAACTAAGAATTACTGTCGGAAGATTACGCCGATAATATGATAGCAAACCACAATGCATATGGGCCATAGCCTTAAAATATTAATAAATAGCGGCGCAAAACTTCTTCAGCCTTTCTTTGGGATTTAGAATTTTTCTCAAACAGACAATAAATTGCAGATATTATGAAATGGATTCTCGCAAGCAAAGACGAGTTTTAAGTTGCTCACGAAATTCCTTTTACGATGAATTTCACAAGGAATTCAGAGCGTACATTCTACTTTATAATTGTAGTCCCGTCCAATACGCACACTAATAGACACTACAAACATATATACTACGATACATATGACAAGATGTGCATATACGAGGTGTCCGTAATTTGCCCTGCATTAACTGGAATTCTCTGCCACTACTCTCAATTCTGAAATAGTCATCCTGTACTCCACGGCTCTTAAGGATACTTTACATATATTTATTCCCAACTAAAAGCCAAATTATAAAACGTTTTATAGATATTCACGAAATTTAGTGACTTTGTTTCATGTGGGAAGGTTCCATATTGAAGACAAGATTAAAAATTTCACAGTTGCTAATCAACCATGTTCGTGAATATGATGTACAGACTCTTACAATTCCCAAAAAGTCGAGAAACTTGCATATAAAAGAAAAATATAGGCATTATTACTTTTAATATACAATATTTTCGATATCCCCAAAATGATTAATTTTTTTTTTCAGATTGTTATCACATCGTGAAGGATTCGGAAGTATGATCGAGTCGAACTTTTAGTTGGGTCTGTATACCTAAGACATCCGTAAAATCCCGTTGCTCTGGTATTTTTGAAACCCCAACCTTTGTCACGGTATCGGGACATATCAGTTGAACCAGTTTCATCACAGGGTAAGTCAGGTTGCAGTAAATATTCACAAAATCGTCGAAACAATGTTGAAAATAAATGGTTTTTCTTTTTTATTAATATACTTGGAATGTCCACGAGTCTAACGTAGATAAAAATGAGCTTTCGCTGGCCTTAAGATATTTAAATTGTCCACTTGGCGAACAAATTTCCTACGGGCTTTGACTTCACTTCTGCAATTCAGAACCAATGAATTTTTGTCAACCATATCTAGGTTAATAGAAGAGACCGTTCCCACGAATTCTATACTTTAACACGCTGCCATATTTTAAATATTGGTCCAAGAGTCTTTCGGACGTGCTTCTTCGAGAGCCAAACCGATTTCTTTCGCGTTCGGCTTAACATTGTATTTTTAACAATAAGTAAAGAAAAGTAAATGACCTCGAAGTAGGTTTAAGTATTACGTACAAGTTAGACTTGAGTCCAAGCTTTAGGTCCACTAATGGAAAAAAAGTTGAGTATCCGTCTATGATTGTCATCATACTGGAGACTATCTTTTCTTCACTAATGAAAGTTTACTTTTCACTTCCCACATTACATTTGGTCACCTTATTTTGCCAATTTTGCTCAACCGTGGCTATAAATTGTTTCACAGTTGTATAATATTGAATAAAATCATTGTAAAGCGGAGGTGCGTCGTGCAATACTCACAGTTACTATTTGTCCACCGCAAGGACATGTTCGTCACCCCCGTTTGATGCAATCGTCCTCACTATATTTCTAAAGATTTATCTTTTAGCCGTTTCTACGATATTCCGATATTTCACAATATTATTACCTGCATCGTTTATGATTGTGGGTCTCAAAACACTCGGCTGCTTGGTACGTCATACGAAAACGATAGGAAGTCACCTGCGAACAGACGAACGTTTTAATTCGACGCATGCCTATTTTTCGTTATCTCGATCGGTTTCTTTAATTATCGGAATTAGGTGCTACTTAGGATTTTTTTATCACGAGATTTCAATCTTTCCATTGGTAACGTTGCTTTCTTTCGGAATTTGATTAGGTGCTACTTGGGATTTTTGATCTCGAGATTTCAATCTTTTCATTGGCAAAGTTGCTTTCTTTCGGAATTTGATTATATCCGGTGTCTAATATAGTTCAAACTAGTGTTGGAATGTTAGTCGTTGCTAGAACCTCGTCGTTCTCTGCTTATGTAGTCGCAATATATATATTCGTAGGAGGGGTGCGAGTTAAATAATGAAGGAACTACGACCGGGAAAGCAATGCCGGTCTGGTAGCTCTCTCGGCAACGGGCAAGCTTCAGCATGTGGGAGAGATCACCATCATTGGGTAATGTGGCCCGAGCTGATGCTCGACCAAGCATCGTCCGTAATAATGTTCTCTCTCGGCTGTCGTCCCTCTGTAATCTGCGACAGAGACGAAAACATCGACGACTTCCGGTCCATCAGCGTGTCGAGAATGTAACGCTTGTTGTACGAACCATCCAATATTACTGGATCGGCGTGTTCACCCGTTAAAAAAAAAATCAAATCTGTGGTATCACCAATTTTGATCTCAATGCGGCTCTTCCGCCTATTTCCCTGCTCCGCCGGTTTTACATCCAGTCCTTGCTACATCACCGGGTGATAAATCATAACGATAAAATAATCGCCTTGAAAACATTCTTCAAACTTTATTTACATAAAAAACAAATCCGCGTACTTTGTAAGATCGATTATGCAACTTGCGTGAAAAACTCAGCGGTTGAATTCGACCTGGTAAATATTAATACGAAATATTTGTCGAGCCGGCTCGAGGGAAAGAAAATTTAAAAGTATTTACTCAAAGATTCTTAAAACAACATTTTCAAGTACTGTCTCGGGAATAATTATGTAAATTCGGACTATGAACTATAGTTTGGTTTGGTTGGGTATCTTCACGCCGCTGCTCTAATGGGACGAGTCTATAAACTCACGTGTTAATAATCCTGCTGCAACTTATATTCCATCCACATTGGGGAGCAGTTCGAAGTTCAATGTTACGAAACGTTCTCTTCGCGTTGATGCTGGTAGAGGGGACACTCGTCACTATTTTAGTTCGTCCACACGGGCCGACCGTAATCCGTAATCTCCGTGATTCATAGTTCGTCTCTCGACGATAATGGATATCTGTATTCTACAGAATTTTTAAGGGGTCAAATTATAGAAAAGTTTTAGACAGTCTTTATAAATATCAAAATGAAATTTTATTCAAAAAACAATATACAATATAAGTGATATAACTATGGTGTAAAATTCGCTAAAAGTTCCTATTAATAATATTCATAACAGCAGCCATGGTAGAACTTCTCATGAAATGTCGGTATGAAAACGTCGTTTGCGGTGCCAACAAAAAAACGACCTTCTTTTATTCGACAAAAACTGAATATTCTGTAAAAGTAGATAAATTAAATTGTCACTTGTGTCTTGGCCAATTTTAAATAATATTATCTTTTCGAAAAGTAATAGTGAATTTCGCTAAAGAATTAAAATTGTAACGTTTAAGTCGATATTTTGTCATTTATGGAAAAACAAAACTACTGTACGACTGTAAAAAACACGACGAGGACTAGATATTGACTATATATATACAATTCCTGGTACCGATTATGAAGATGTCGTTCGGAGGAAATTGCATTTTAACTTTTTATAACGAATAAAAATATACTTTCACGCCAGGCGTTGGTTGTCGGCACTCGAGCGCGCCTACCATCTTTCGACCATAACTTTGTTATTACTTAATATTTTAACACACAATTTGCACAGAATATTCATAAAAAATAGAATTGACGAAAAAAAGGTACATATAAGAAAATGCTTATTTCAAATTTATAAAGATATTTAATAACGCCCCTTGATAGGGGAATCGTTACAAAAACGTCGTGTCAATAAAAACGAAAAGATAAAGAACTTCTTTCCATAGTTTGCATGTAGCCCGAGCAAATCTTGATACGTCCAAAAGTAAAGAGATGAAAAGTAATAAGATGATTTAGTAAAAAAAAGTGTAAATTTAGAAACGCACATCGCAAATTAGTGGACGTAATTATGATCACTGTAAAATCTATTTTTCTGTGATGTCTGCCAAACTTGTCGAATATTACACAAATATTGCAATGTAAAAAATAATATTGCGTTGTATACTAGTGGGCTGGCTGGCCGGTGTATCGAACCAGATTGTATAACCAAATTAAAAAAAAAAGATCGACCGTGTCGGTTATATATTTTTCGCAGTTTCCTTATGCACCGGTTCGACTACGCCACGGCGTTGAAAAAAAAGTCGAGCGCGGATGCACTTTGGAACGCACGCAATATGGAAAATCAGAGGGCAACAGGCTTTTGTAAAAAGACGTCTGGAAAAATCAGATAAATAATAAGAATAAATAAAAAAAAGAGTTAACGAGGCGGATCCCTCTGTAATTGAATGGTTCAGACGATCGATCTTTTTTTGTAAGACATAAGCGTCTCTAATTCGTCCCGACTAGACAGAATTTAGCCAGTCAGTATGAAGGACCTCTTTCTCTAATTGTAAGTTCGCTAGTCGTCCGCATAGGTGTCACCCTAAGAATCGACGATCACGCGATGTCCCCGACCTCACGATTCTATTTCCATCCGGAATCTTTCGTCTACGTTTATAGACCGGTGGCTCAAAGGTGCTTGTCTAGAAAATGCCCCATGGTGTGTGGAGGTAGCGCGAACGTTTTTAAAATTTTCTTTATTTTTTCTGTATTTGATTGTTTATGTAGATTTTGTGAATTTTCGGTAAAAAAAACAATATTCGCATTTCGTACACCGTGCGATTATTTCTATCGATACCTCATCGATTAGTCCAGTCACCTTAGCATAAGACCTATTCAAGAGGGGCACCCTCTCGCCCATTTTTTTATAACTTGTTTAAACCTACAAGAATATATCCTGAAGTTTTCCAACTTTTCCGAGGTATATTTTGGCAATGAAAAATTATTAAAAATTAAAAAACCGATATTTTTGAGATAATGTTTTTGGAACGCGCCCTATCGAAAAAAGTTTCGAATAAAATTTGTTCATCATAACGTCCTCTTTAAAAAAGGTCCTAAAAAAAAAGTGCTAACACTATTAATTAAGCGGTGATGGGGCAAATGAAAATGAAAATGTCAATTTCGTTTTTGCAACCGCAATGGATTGTTTATCAACATGTCGGTTTGAAACTCGTACATATTGTAAAGGAGCCAAACCGCAAGAGAATCATGCAAGATTGATCGATCTGCGGGATATAGTTTAGCAACAATCAGCGATCATCGAAAAATCTTTCCCCTTCAATAGATTTTCCCGACAAAAGTCCACAGGGTTGAAAAAAATCAAGGAGCTTCCTATCATTATACACAAGCGATTTGGGAAAAAAAAATACGGTTTGTTGAAAATGAATACTGTTTTTCGTCGATTTTAGATTTTCCCTTATAAACAAATAACAATTCTGACCAAAGTTGCAAAGATATCTGAAAAATTCTTGGACCATCTAACGCGTCTTAAGAAAACGAACAATGGAGAAAAAAAATTTGCGATATCTTGATTACAGCCCGAGATATGAAAGTGTTTACGTTTGCTCAATTTTCTATTGTTGTAATCAAGATTTTTGCAAAATTCGAGTTCCTTAGCAATCCCTACGCTTCCGGCCATAGGATTCAATAAAATTATTCCCTTGACGAGGAATTATGCCATCAAAGTTATCGATGTATTTCGATCGACGGCTCGCCGCCGAGCGGTCGGCACCGCGCGCTCGCCGCCGAGCGGTCGGCACCGCGCGCTCGGCGGCGAGCCGTCGATCGAAATACATCGATAACTTTGATGGCATAATTCCTCGTCAAGGGAATAATTTTATTGAATCCTATGGCCGGAAGCGTAGGGATTGCTAAGGAACTCGAATTTTGCAAAAATCTTGATTACAACAATAGAAAATTGAGCAAACGTAAACACTTTCATATCTCGGGCTGTAATCAAGATATCGCAAATTTTTTTTTCTCCATTGTTCGTTTTCTTAAGACGCGTTAGATGGTCCAAGAATTTTTCAGATATCTTTGCAACTTTGGTCAGAATTGTTATTTGTTTATAAGGGAAAATCTAAAATCGACGAAAAACAGTATTCATTTTCAACAAACCGTATTTTTT
Organism: Netelia inedita; assembly: GCA_964017225.1. Lineage (NCBI taxonomy): Eukaryota > Metazoa > Arthropoda > Insecta > Hymenoptera > Ichneumonidae > Netelia > Netelia inedita. The sequence continues at coordinate 13,792,523 of OZ024920.1, forward strand.
TTTCCCAAATCGCTTGTGTATAATGATAGGAAGCTCCTTGATTTTTTTCAACCCTGTGGACTTTTGTCGGGAAAATCTATTGAAGGGGAAAGATTTTTCGATGATCGCTGATTGTTGCTAAACTATATCCCGCAGATCGATCAATCTTGCATGATTCTCTTGCGGTTTGGCTCCTTTACAATATGTACGAGTTTCAAACCGACATGTTGATAAACAATCCATTGCGGTTGCAAAAACGAAATTGACATTTTCATTTTCATTTGCCCCATCACCGCTTAATTAATAGTGTTAGCACTTTTTTTTTAGGACCTTTTTTAAAGAGGACGTTATGATGAACAAATTTTATTCGAAACTTTTTTCGATAGGGCGCGTTCCAAAAACATTATCTCAAAAATATCGGTTTTTTAATTTTTAATAATTTTTCATTGCCAAAATATACCTCGGAAAAGTTGGAAAACTTCAGGATATATTCTTGTAGGTTTAAACAAGTTATAAAAAAATGGGCGAGAGGGTGCCCCTCTTGAATAGAACTTCGTAAAATATGGCCTAAGGTGACTGGACTAGATGGTAAAATTACGAGTCTAAGACTTGTAATGATTAGAAATTTGACGAGTTATGTTATTCACCGAGCTTTTTGTACAATAACCAAAATTTCACGTTAGATTTGAGAAATATACGATAATATTTATAGTTGCAAAAGACGATGAAATATTTTTTGTTGGCATTTGTTTGATAAATATCGCCTCATTATTCTTAAAATTCGCCCGCGTTATCAGTATAACAGTCATCAAAAAAACAAAATAATTCATGCAGTGTTAATCCTTAAATTCTTGAAATACATTGATTGTTACTTCACTCGACAAATTTAAGAACTCGCGGTCTATTATTTTTCTTTGTTTTATCACTACTAATCTTTTAAATTAAATATTGAATGCGGCTATAGTTTATACGACAGTTGATTTTACCAATAATACAAAATCACGCATTTCAATTTCGTAATATTATTAATGCTAGAACCAATGCTCGAAGAATTTCAACGTAGTTTATTTGTTGTTTAAAGAAATCGCTTACGCATCGAAGTGGACTTTACACAAAACTTTTAATTCCCGAAAATGAGCACTTTTGATAAATAGTTTCGGACTTTCGACGTCGATATGTAACCAGCAAAGATCGTATCTTAGTTTTTAACGCCTTGTGTGTGAGCTACTATTAATCAGAGAATCGGTATAAACTTATCGATGCGTAAAAAAGAATCACCCAAAGCGACTTTGTTTTTTCTTTTTAGAGAAAAAAAGACACTTACAAAATTGATCACACATACTTGTTATCTTCTAGAAGGTTTTTATTTTTTCGAACGTTATATTCGCTGAAATAGCAGATTTAGAGGCAAAATAGAGTCTTTTTTAACTTTAATCATACGTGCGAAAGTTCATAAAAGTCTATGTAAAATAGAGAAAGAATGTTGAAAGAAATTCGAATTGTAAATCACGTTCCACGTCTTGGGTTTCATATCACAATTAATAATTGCTGTCGATACATTCGCGTTTGACAAGTTGTTGCAATTTTAGTACCGGCCATACTAAACGCTGTTGAATTATTCATAGAATTTGTCTGCAATGGGACAGGCCAGTACACTCTGTTCCGTTATCGATTCGACGTTGTTTTTTTTTTTCAACGGAAAACATTCACGTCTCTGTGTAGCATGGTCTGATAACACGTTGTTGTTTAATCTTCGACTACGATATCATTGATTAATTAGTTCACTATTTTACAATCGAAGCAATGCTTTTTTGACGTAAGATAAATTACGATGAGATATATCGTTCTTTTTCTCTAATTTTTGCTGAGATATCAGTAATAGTCGCGTTTTATCTAGTTGCTCTCCGATCGTTTGGCGACCTTGTTCATATTACATAATCCACTGGAAGCGTGCGTACCACACCTAATACGAGTTTGGTTCGAGTTCTCACTTCGCGCGCGCACACAATTTCCATATTTCTCTTTTTCTCGCTAAATTTTTAGAGGACAAACTGCTGATTTCAAAAATTTTTCCTCTCGTGGAACCTTTTCTGAGAACTATTATGCTCCTCTGGGCTGTAGCCTCGAAAGTAAATCGCAATATTTATTTCTGGGTATAAAAGTGAAGATTTCAAAGAATTGACTCGTATTTGTCATTCCCAAGAATCTTCTAAAGATTAAAAAGACTTAATAAGAAAATAAAATGTAGACAAAATAGTATTTATCGTATAAATAATCAGTAATATTGCACACTTTAAAGTGACTGGTGTAGTAACAGTAAACTAGACTTCGAATCGAGAACGTTCAACTGGCTTGTTAAAGGTCAATATTCTTCTTATCTTCTATATGATTTATTATTCATTTTTTTTAATCTTATCGGCCGCCGTTTTATTGCTATTGATTTTTAGATTCGATGAGAAAAAAAGTGCAGTGTATCTTCATCAAGGAAGATTAGCTTCACCATTTATCGTCATTTTGCATATTTTACAAAATACCATACGGTGACTACCATTCTGGTATCATTATCAATCAATTTTCGGTGGATAATTTATTTTGGTGGTAAAACAGTAGCTTTTTTCAATAAATCTTTTGAAATTAATTTTTGTGTCTCTAAATACATAGATAGAAAATAATAAGAAAATCCTGCTGGAATTGTCTCGTGTGGCTCTTAAATATTTACATATGGGAGCAGACAATAATTGGCTATCCACTGTTGCATAGATCCTTCCTATATGAGAGACAGTTTGGATCATTTCATTTGATATAAAATCATTTTGCATATGTGCAATAAAATGATAATAATTCGAGTGTATCCGGAATAAAAGAGAGGGAGGAAGACGAAGAAAGAGAAAGAGAGAAATAAATAAAACACATATTCGTCCTGCTCTGACTTATCTCTCTGGTATATACAAAGTGACGAGTAACGCGAAATAATCTTGACGATCGGTCGACTAGCGATGGACCGATTACATAAATAAATATAAAGAATGTAGGCGACGACGTTTAGTATATCCAAGATGTCCAGTATAGCCAAGGCCTAACTTATTCGCGGATAAGAACATGAATTTGGAAATTCGTCCTATGGAATCATAAGCATTTCCGCTTAATTTCGAATACGCCCAAATATATCTCGAATTTTCAGAATTGTCGGCATGTCCGGTTTTGAGAAACTCAGACGAAAATATTGAAACGGTAGGATTTTTAGAAAAAACGGTTCGTATAAAAATTTGAAGTTCTGAAGGGGGACGTAAAATGGCTTGAATACCTGCTTGTTTTTAGCCCGAAGTTTTTAAGGTCACTTTAGGATCAACGTTTTTCTAAAAATAGGAAAGAATTCACTTTTTGCCAGATGAGTATTCCATTGGAGAGACGAAGAAATAAGAAACTTTTGTTTGAAACATTTCTTTGAGAAAATCTCAATTTTTAAAAATAAGTAGACAAATCTGCAGAAAATTTTTACTCGGAAACCAAAAGTTTTTAAGTAATCTTTAAAAAATAATTTATCTTGTCTAAAAATACAATTTACCTTTTTTCCATTTCCAAAGTCGAAAATAGTAGTTTCCCTTCGTAAATATTCTAAGAAAATTATTTTTTTAGAAAATAAATACAATACAAAAATAATTGAACAATTTTCTGTTCAACGAATGAAAACTTAAAAAAAAGGAAAAGTCGCGAATTAAAAATAAGCTTTTTTTAATGCCCATGAATATTTATTTTTTTATTTAGTTTTTATCAAATAATAATACGACGATCGAGCAATGTTACCTAGAAATTTTATTAAAAAATATGAATTCTGAGCAGAGTTATCTGCACTTGCGTGGAGGTCAGTTTATTCATTTATCTAGTGAAAAAAGAAACGCTCATTTTTCGTATGCAAATAAAACTATAGATTAAAAACAATTATCCTTTGATTCTTACTTTTTCTCAACCTGTTTTTTTATGTTTAAAAGACAGTGTATAAATTTCATTTTGATCAATCGAACGGTTTTTGAGATATAGAGATCGCCATCTTTGAAAATATACTTTTATGAAAAACCTGGTCAAAGTTTCAAACCATATTGCTACATTTTGACAATAAGACAGTTTGAGGTCAAGTATTTCATATTTTGAATAATTCTTGTCGGATCAACTTGCATTTTCTACAGAATATTTTTAAGATGAGATAAGATCTTATGCGAATTTAATTTCATTCAAAATTTCTGACTACCTCTAACTCCTCAAAAATGTAAAGGCCGTAGGTCAATAAGAATGGAAAATTTGTTCATCGTTTCTGGCTAAAAATCGTAATTCGAAATTAACCTCTGATTCTAGACTGCTAATGTCTAACTATCCAAGTCCCAAAAAGAAAGTCCATTCTATAATAAAAATTCATTGAATTCGAAAATCTTCATGGATAAATTTCATCTCATACAAAATATTTAAATTCAGAACATGAAATTAGCAAACATTCCTAAAAACGCTTTTCTCTTGTTTTTTTCCCTTTTAATAACGTTTGACCCCAGCGTTCATACTTTGAATGTCTGCAATCGAGATAACACCCTCAAATTGTCAGCATCCGTTAGTTAAAACCTGTAATACATTTAAAGGTCGACGTGAAACTCAAACTTGAGACTCCTATTTAATGTGAAATTATACACCGACTGAGCAGCCGTCGTGTTAGGAATTTAATTGGTCCCAATATTCTATTATTTTCTCCCGAACGATCGTCCTTAAACAAAAAAAAACAAATTTATTTTTAATCAAGAACGAAATATTATCCGAATCTTCTTTATCTGAAAATTTGAACCGTTTCCGATAAAATGGAATTACGCGGTTGTTTACGATTGTGTTACAGCTGTTTCGTGGATAGTTAGGAATTCGATATGCACAAATTTTGCATGGCATTGAATGCTACTGCAAAAATTGTGTATTCGGTGTATAAGAAACAAAATGTTATTCAATCGATAAGTGATTTAAAAAATTTTCCTCATTTTTATAAAGCAATACGTACTCGTTGAAGTATCTTAGTAAAGTATGTGTGATTATATAAGGATGATTACGGATTAGCGATTGTACAGGAACTTTCGATCCAAACGGACAGATCCGTTACCATCGCGTTGGAACTTCGTTCCATTTTCTTGATTTTCTTTTTCAGGGTTTTCTTTCGAACGCGATCGTTGAAAACGATACCAAAAACCTAAAACTAAATTTTCATTCATTTTGCAATGGATCTTATAAATTTCTACATCTACAGGCGAATGATGTAGCAGGCAAAGACTCCTAGAAATTGAAGAAATTACCAATGGTATTTCCAATCTTCTTTAGTTTCAAGCTAATTTCGTATTTTTTGAAGAATTAATTTTTTTTTACCACCGCAATTTTCTTTTATTTTATTATTTACTTAGCCAGAAAAAAAGAAGGATATACTTCGAATTAATACGATGCTTGCAGGATGATGAGGAAAATGCGCAGTTATATTTAATCATCGTCCTCTAAATACGATCCTCACCTTCAATTGCATTCCAATCGTTTCTCTCGAAGGTATCGCTGTATATCATACACATTACTATATACATCGTTTCTTTCTTCGAGAAAATTGCTTCAGTCGTTGCGGAAGGGTTGCAATTAAAAAAAAAATGCATATTCGAGAGGAATATTTTTTTTATTGCCTTCGTCTACGTAATAATAATAATAATAATAACAATAAATACATATATATATATCAATTTTCCATGCGAGCCAAACAACGATTAAATAATTGACCAGATTTATCGAAGTGAACATAAGTGTTCTCGTCATGGACAAAATAACAAATTCCTTCGTTTATAAAATGAATAATAAAAAAATGCTAACCATGATTTATTTCAACCAACGATTATTGAGAGACCTGGAAATATATGGTTTTTCTTGCAGTGATCATTAATCGTTCGTGTGAGTTGCCGAAATATTAAAAAAAAACAAATCATATATACAAAAGAAAGAGGGCGGGAGAGAGGACGTTGAGAATCGTAGCCGAATTCGCCCGAGGACTGTTTAAGGCGTTCGAATAAACCGTCATCAACATGATCGTCGAGGACAAACTGTGAGTTTCTCGTGTGTTATCGTTGAAAAGAATTTTTGCTTGAAAAATGCTCGTCTCTACGCCATTGATGCTGCTGCTGTTGCTGCTACTGCTGCTGCTGCTGATCCTGATCGAGTTGCTCTTTCCGAGATACGTTAGTTTACGTTTTTTTTTTTGTTCTTCCATACCAGCTCTTGCACAGAATTGTGCAGTTAAATACTCCGAGCTGAACGAATGCTGAGTGACAAACGACAGTACATATTTTCCACGATTGGTCTCGTTTGCTCTGCTCTTCGCCTACGTTTTTGCCGCATGATGAGAGTTTTGTATATAAGTCATTGACTGCTTCACAGAGCATATGGCACCGTGTTGCTTGCACGTTCGACACCGTCGCATGTATTTTTCTTCTCTTTCTTCTATTTCTTTATTATCCTTTATTTTTTCTTACTTGTCATTCTTGTCGGTGTTACAATTATTCGTATCGACAGAATTTATTAGGTTTTATTTTTCGTTATTCCATGTACTTTGTTCCATCGACATATCGAAGATAATAAATTCGATAAACAATCGAGATCGACGTTAAATCTATCGTTTCTTCAAATATCTGAGATTATTCAAGAAATCGCATCTGAGAAAGACAATCTCGGAAATTTAATTGAGCAAAGTGCGCGTCGGCAACGAAACGTGTAAACGGGTTCTCCTTTTACGATATCGTCTTGCAATACAGTCGACGCTTCGATATTGACTATCGTTGTACGTATATATTTTTACGTACAGGGAGATCCATGTGAAATCGGTCGCATTTTAACCATCGACGTATTTTAAATATATTTTTTTTGATCATGGTTCATACGTTTGAATAACGCAGTATTATATCAAATGTCCAATTATTTCAATCGCAGACTCGACCTTTTTTAATCGTGTTCAATGTCGTCGAATCAAAAAAGAAAATCAAGTTTGTCAAAATTGAGAAGGAGTTTTAAATATTAGAGCTTTTCCGTAAATACTCATTTCCACATCGTCGAATATATATTTCTTTCGTATAAATAATATATTCGGTTGATCCAGTTCGTGTGGTATTTATTATTCCAATTTATCGAAATTTTATAACGTTGTATAATCACATCTCGGACATTTTCAAATTCGAATGATTATTTTGATGTCGAGTAAAGTTTTTCTACATCATCAACCTCTTTTATGTCGAAATTCTGGAAACGAAGTATTTAAAAAAATGTTATTTTTCGTGACTTGGCCGTTACCAATTGACTCGAGTAGGCCTTCAAGAGTTGTCGAGGAGACGGTCTCGATGTATAGGAATTTTTCATTGACCACTTAACGACGGAGTAAAATGGAACAAATGACCAAAAAATATGGCTTACTTTTGTTACATAGGCAATACGCACGTGATGTTACGAAACGAGTCGTTAAAGTCGTCAATAAGCTATCGAACCAATCATTTTTTGTTTTTTTTTTACCTATTTCTATTTTTTTAAAAACTTTTCTTCCATTTTATATTTGAAGGTCATTCATTTTTGCAGCGTCCTACGGCCCGTTTATCGATAATGACAGTGTAATTATAATTGATCAACCAACTTCAACCACAAAAAAGAACCAAAACATAAAAACGTGACCAGTTTCTATGTCCATAAAAACAGACCCACCCTCCAAATTATCCCCGAGTTAATACTAGGAATCTCACGAACAAAACGTGTTATTCATACACATAATAACTGGTTAAATATTCAAATTCCATTTTCGTTGCGTCACTAATTAGCTAATTCAGCAACCGAAAACAAAATTTTTTCATTCTTCTATCCACAGTACGTCTCGTACTGTATATTTATTTTTCACCCGAACTCATTACTTTTATCATCAAACTTTTTCGGTTATTGTTCTAGCCTCATATTTTTGAGGTATAGACGCGATAAATTAGTATTCGAAAATTAATACAAAATTACAAAGTTAATTTCAGCAACCGAAAACAAAATTTTTTCATTCTTCTATCCACAGTACGTCTCGTACTGTATATTTATTTTTCACCCGAACTTATAACTTTTATCATCAAACTTTTTCGGTTATTGTTCCAGCCTCATATTTTTGAGGTATAGACGCGATAAATTGGTATTCGAAAATTAATACAACTCCCTGAAATAATTGGAGTATGAAAGAAATAACTAAAGAAAAAAGATCAGTGATTAGTAGTTTATTATTATAATTATTAGCCAAATTCTCGATGATCTAAGGCGACGCCATTCTCGGTATGTCCATAATTAGCGACAGTATGTCATATTGACCGTGAAAATTGGCGGGTCTAATTATTACCTTGTGCGATGTCAAATGGGCGATTCAAGTGGGTCGCGTTGAGTTTATGTAGCATACGACCATCCGCGTGATATATCGATGAGCGGATGATTTTACTCTTGTCCATGGATATTTCCACCGATCTATCGACTCGTCCAAAAATTAATTGCCTTTCGGCTATATCGGAAAACGCTCGTAAATAAAAAAAAAGTATAAGCCCACCGTACATCGTATCGCCTTAATGATTTTATAATATACAGGGTTGTCCCATTTCATCCCCTTCCCCTCAGTCGAATATCTTTGAACAATAATATTTTTATAAAAAATAAAATAGTGTTACTTACTCAATTTAACGCGATGGTTTCCAAAGTTCTATCAACATGAATTTGTTTTTTTTCAATGGGAGTAAGTATATTGTTTTGCAAATTTGTACTCTACATAAATAAATAAAAAAAGTGTGTTCGAATGATTTTCTTTTTAGAAAATCTCAAATTTTAAAGAAAAGTAGCTAAACGTAAAAAATGCCTTTTTACAACTCTCTTAAATTTTGAAACTTTTATACGGAAGGGAGCTTCAAATGGGACGGGCCTATACACAATCGTTTGTCTCCATCGTACGGATTGAAATGCGATTGGCGAATAAAAATACTGGGCAAATAATCGATCATTTTGCTTCAAAGAAGCACTTGACGCTTAGAACTCTTTGTTTTCTCATTCAACGTTTTGTTTTTCAGCTCAAACTTCGATATTATCCAAGACGGAGACACAGTGACGAAAAAGAACGTTCGACGTGTCCTTTTTGACTTATATTCTGAGCAGAAAATTAATCAAACTGGGAGGGTGTTTTTTATTCCAACCCCGGCTCTGATCAAGCTAATAATCTGCCTGGATCAGGCATGTGTCACGCGTGGCCTGATTTTAGCTCCATCAAAGCTGTGTATAAACTTGTTAAATCACATATTGTTATGTTTTTTTTGTCGATTATTAAGTTTCCTTCCTCAATATTGCTTAATCGTATAATCTTCATAAAACAGAAAAAAAAGATTTTATCTTCCTCGTCAATGCGTTCAACATACCCCCACATATAGATACAAAATTAAATATTTATTCGTGTGAACGTGAGTTAATAAACGAGCATAGATTTATCTCACAAAAAGGCTTCTTTAACATATCCCTGACATTTTTGTTAACTAGAGATATATTCTTTTATATTCTCTTATATTCTCTTATATTCTCTTATATTCAAATTCCCTCACTTATAAATATATATGGATAGGTGGCGATAGCGCTCGGGCGAATCGTGGCCATCTGGCAGACTCTCGCAAAACGGCGAACCAGGCACATCTTATTATTGTTTGATTGGGCCCCGATTTTTATGCCTGAAAATTAGGCAATGTTTTATTAACCTGGCCGTATCAGGCTGAACCCCAGCAAACCTAATCAGGCGGGTCTTATCAGCGGCTGATGCGGTCCTGATTTATATTATACGTTCACAAAATCAGACAATTGTTTAGTAATATTTGGTCCGGGCCCTGCCAGGCTAAAATCCGGCAAGTCAAATCAAGAACGTTTTAGCAGAGCTTGACCCGGGCGGGTAATGCGTCTGATAAAACGTCAGGTAGTCTGATTAAGGAGGTTCACGCGCCATAATCATAATAGTATATACAAAGTAATGGCAAAATCATCAGATACAATATTTTCCAAGATAATTTTTTGAAATTTTGCGTGAATCTTCTTAAGCATCGTATTATAATGGGTAACAAATTTGAGAAGGTTTCACCATCTAGTAATCGAGATATTCAGTGTTTAAAATCGCAACTTTAACACGAGGTCTTATGGGAAGTTACGAAAAAATACGATTTTTCACAATGAATAACTCGATTTCTAGATGGTAAAACTTTCTCAAATTTTACCCACAGTTGAGTATTATTGTTAAGAAGGTTCGTACGAATTTTAAACAATTAAACTTGGAATTCGTCTAATGCATGGACAACGCTTCAACCTCCTTAATTTTTGCTCGGGATAACGTGGTATAATAAATTTCTACGATAATTTTCTTCGATCCGATCAGGAGTGTGATAGGAAACTAAGAACCATTTTAAATCCGTTGGAAATAAATTAGCGCGTAATTCTGGTTAATTCGCAGTTTAAAGTCCATTTTGAAATAGCAAAGCATTGTTTCAAATCAATGAAAATTGTTTTCACTCGACGTCACGAGCCACGACACGTGACGAACATGAGCTCGGAGCTGATCAGTCTCCACTCGGTGCATGTTTCATCACTATTATCAATGTCGTCCGGACCGAAGAGCAAAGATTTCTTTTATTAATATTCGGAAAAAAAACTTGACGGGTTTCCACGATAACTGATACATGCAAGCCAGGTATCCTCTCATTGAGACTAATGAATTTGTTATCATCGACGAGTCGTCATTAGTTCGAGGAAATTTCCGCTAGAATTCCTATTTTTTGATGAATTTTCTCGGACAACCGAATATTCGAATTATACGTATCTGCTACGTGTGAACTGCAACTCGATATATCGATTTAATTATTTATTTATTCATTAAAAACTCTTTAAATCTCGGTTCTCCATATACTGTTTACGAATGTTAGTTTGATTAATAATTCTTTTTACTCTTAGGATCTTTATTAAATAATTTGAAAACTATTTATACGTGAACTAGTCCGACCTATTCGGAGCTAAATAACCAAATTATCGAAACTCTCCGGATATTAGAATTTGGAACGTTCGATTGATCCGGATGGTCCGAATTATCAGACGAACCGCAAAAATTGCATCCCCAGTTTCGATCCTATATAACTGATTGATCCAGCTATATTCAGCATATCGAACGAACAGAACCGATAAATAATTTGTGTATATATAAGAAAAAAACAAACAAAAAACGACAATAAACCGCGGTGCATATTTATAGGCTGTTTTCACGAGCCAGATTTATGAGCAAAAAATCTAAAGTACGTATAATGAACGTAGCCAGCTCTTGGATATTTTGAAAAAATAATTTGTCAATATTATTGGTCTCTTGGACTCTACGTTACATTTATTGAATACACAACGAACATGTAGTTCGAGTTATCGCGGGGTACTTCGGCACACGTTCCAGTTTTCCATCGAGGACTTTGATGTCCGATAACCAATCGTAGATAAAAGTCATCGAGCTACGTGTAGGTACTCGTATCTAATTGGCATTGTTCCGCTTCTACATTCGTGTCCATATCTTATTATTAGTCGCTCCCATCATATTTTTAATCGAAGTTCACAGATTTCTTCAAAATAATGTTCCGAATTTCTTGTTTGGTGCGTCGCGAAGCGCAATCGTCGATATATTAAATAACCTATGGAATACTGATAGAGCGAGGTCCGTCATCAAGACGGCGATAAAAAAAAAGTACGGACAACGAAATTGTCACGAGATCCTCGATCGATCAGCGATAACAGGCAAGATCAACCTCCGAGTATCTTTATTTTGATTTCTTTTTTCTTCTTTTCTTTTTTTAATGACGAATAGTCCACAATGGCCACCCGATTGTGCGATGGCCAGTGTCTAAAGTCCAAGTGAGATAAGAATCCTCGGATTTCCTCAAACTATGGACTCTATACGCGACGAAGATTTGACGTTCGAAAAAAAAAATATGGAATAAAAATGTCTTCAATGGAATTTACCGGAGTAGAAGAAAACAAGTTTATCTTAAAGTAGAATATCGAAATTCACGAAGAGACAAAATTATCTTACATCATTGAAAACGGTTATATAGGTTTATTTATTTTTCAATTAATTTCGCTTTTATTAGTGCCTGAGTAACTATGGTTCTTTCAATCGCAAAAATCATCACTATTCTTCGACCCCGGAGTCGCGAATAATTATTGCTGCTGAGGATTTAAAAAAATTAATCGAGGTCACGACGTTAATTAGTACAAGTCGACGACATAGAACGTTTTATGGCTAATTTATGCAGATTTATCGTTATAAATATGGAAATGTGCGTCGTACGTGAGAGGACATCTCCATTGTGTGTGAGAATATTTGTTCGTTTCGTGTGCGACAAAAAAGCCAAGAAAATGTAATTGAAAGGAAAATCGATATTGTCGCTTCGACGCAGACACACGATAATAACAATGCTAGATCGGATTAGTTTAATCAGCTATTCGCGACTCTCCGTTCATCGCAATGGCGATTTATCGTGCACGATCCAATCGAATACCGCCTCGAAAATAAATGAAATCTCACCGCGTTGATTAATTTTGAAATTGAGCGAAAATATCGAATCAGGTTCGTAATTCGAATCTATTATCGTTCTTGCCGGAGCGCTGGTTGAGAACACAAGGAGAGATTTGGTATTAATTTATTCGCCGCATTATACGATTAATAACCGCGCCCGATGGGTTATCGCTATGACATTTCTGTCGCGCAGCTTTTTTCAAGACGCTATTAAAATAAAATGTGACCCGCTATCTGTTTATCGACTGACTTTTTCTTTTTTTTTTTGAGAAAGATATATCGATAGGGACAGAGGCGAAAGCACGTGCAAGGAGCGTGCAATATGATTTTTCATTGACTAATTCTGCTCCATTTAGATGTTCGACTTGTCTCGAGACGACCAAATACGATCAACGTTACTTGCAATACTTATTTTTGTATTATTAAATTTATCGAAGAATTATTCTTATTCCAAATGTTCCGGAGAATCTGAGGGGTTACATACCTTTGAGCGAGGTGTAATTATATAAAAATTATACATTTTTATAATAGGTAAAGTAAAGTTTTGTTAAACGAAAAACGCTTTTACAATATGAGTACTATAACTGTTCCGCTGAATTCTGTCGAGTATGGGGACGCGTAACACGGTTCGATTTCTCTTTTCGAGGTAGGGCAAATTAAATCCTTTCCTCAGGAAAAATCTCATCTGATCTTTACTACAAATTCATTCGGAGAGGTTTTCGACTAGTACGATGGTCAGTTTTGACTTATACGAAAAATGGTACAAGGAAAGTTCGACCGACTCTTTCGTTGGTCGTGTGATGTCGGTGGTGAACTGATGAAGCTCGATACGATGCGACGGTGGTTTTCGAAGACTCGGTCAGGAGTTAGAAGATTATGGTTGAAACGATTTCGATTATCAGATTTTTATCTTCACAATCAATTTACTACTGAATTTAAGATTACTTTACAATATACGAGTTTAGTCTCGGTGAGTTTACAACTTTTGAACTTAGACGGATAATGAGCGAGAATGCTCCGTGGATTCTGGTGCGCAAGGTATTTGCGTTGGTGATCCTCGTTGAAATTGTAACTGTCTCAGCGGAAAGACGGCCTTTTTATACTAATTTTTGGCGGTTGCTTAAGACTAGTTAAATCTTGCGATTGGTTGGTTTTATTATTGATTTGTCAATCGGTCATTTACAATAATTTTGTGACCTAGTTAATAAGTAGGAGATTCTTGGAAAAAGCACTTAGGCGCGTTTAGCTTGGACACTGCGTGAATTATTGTTTCGTCTTAAAAGGGGCGATTTGTAAAGATTTTTGGTATGCTCATATCACCCTTGGGTCACGGTTCATGAATTAAACCGAAGTAGCTTCTCAACAAAGTGCCAAAGTGTCGCTAATGAAATTCATTTGCGAGTGGTGACTCTGGTTTTTGGAGTGATAGGTTGGTGTAATCGAAAAAAAATCAATACCGAATTGTCTTACGTATATTCAATAGGTACGTATGACAGATGGTCTGTCATGCGGGGATTCTTGTATTGTGAAATAAGACATGGGCGGTTTACTCGCAATTGTACAAAGTACGTTAGACGACGATCTTTAGGTTGCGACGTATGTTAAGCGAAGTTTTCCTGGGTTATGCGATATCCTAGATAAAGATTTGAATTGTTTCAAGTGTGTTAAATAACGATCCTCGGATCCTAATATAACTGCGGGAAAAAAGCCCGGAAAAATAAATTAAATAATTTTAAAGAAGGTGACCGTGGAAGAACTTCTTCTGAAACTTCTTTATGAAAACCTCGTTTGCGATAATGGACAAATTTCCGACTTCTTTTATTTGAAAAAAAAAAGAAATGAATGAAAAAACATCTCTCAAAGATTGAAAATTCTTACATTCTAATTAATATTGTTTCATATATTTTTTAAAAAACTAGATCATTAGTTTGAAAATTTCTATGACGAGTACCGAATAATATAACGGTATAATAGTTTACTGTCTACAATTTTATTAATCTCGAATCAATCGTTTTTAAAATATTTCTGGTTCCGATTACGAAAACGAGAATTTCGAGAGAATACGTATTATCATAACTTTGTTATTTTTGCAAATTTTAATATATAACTTTGACAGAATATTCTTGAAAGATAAGTACCATTGTAATGGTTGTGCAGATTGCTCAATAACGTAAAGTCGAGAATGAGTTCGATGAAAAGAGTATGCGTGTTTGGTGTAGCGAAGGAGTGGTGGGCTTTATGTGAACAGGTTGACGATTGGAGCTCAGTTATCTTAGCAACATGACGAAGGCAAATAAGCGAGTGACCTGGTGGGAGAGAGAAGTTAGGGAGCGGGGATATGACATCTGCACAACCGAGAATATAATGACGCTAGATTACTGGGATCACAAATTCTATTGAAAAAAACAAATGTCTAATTAAAAAGTCGAATTTTTCCTATTTTTTAATTTGAATTTAATCAATACATGTAAATATTTTATTTTGATATATTTTGACAAAGTTCGTTGCTTCCTAAATTTATTCAAAATATCGTAGGCGTTATAAAAATTAGAACGACAGGAGCCGTAAATAAATAAGTGTGCTGCGTCGCATTTTGAGAGGAAATGATTCAACGATAGGAAACACTAATGACTTATGGGACTTTCAATACAGGCGAATAATACGAGATTCTTTTTTCTTATAATTTTGTCTTTGGGACGGGAAACGTCAACTTCTTTCTCCCGTTTGGTCACCACCTGTGACGGAAAGAATTACAGAGTTGGCGTTTTCGACGCATTTTTATTGAAAACTACTTTATGGTATAAAAATAAAAAGAATTCTGTGACAGTGTCAATATTAATACACGCATACGACTCTACTTTTTTCTGGAGCTCGTCTCATCAACTCGTATTGTAGAAAATGTCTAAACATCTGTTCATTTTATTTTTCTGTCTCGCCTTTAGGACGAACGGAAAGTACATATAATCGTCACCAGAAGACAAATTTGTTTCTTTTCTTTTTTATCAGAGTTGAGTATTTTGAGTTTGCGGTCAAACAATGTGAAAAAGAATCAAAATATGAATTTTGTATGATAATAGCAGTAAAGAATTATTGTCAACTGACATTAATTTACTCACTAAATATATTTTCTACCATTTCATCAAATTAGTCCCAACTTTTTGCGAACAATTTCTGTTTCGGAATTAGCTAAAATTTCTAAAATCAGGAATCGCGCAAATTCAACGTTTCGGAGCTTCCAGATGTATTTATAAAAATGGAAAAATGCAATATTTTTCTATAAATGAAAAATGACAAATTATCGCTCGCGTCAACGTTGAATATTAAACAAATAACAAAGCAATAATGATACGACGATTCGAGAGAAAATCCAAAAATCCTTGGAATAAAAAGTGGACAAAATTATATTTCTATGTCGAACAGTGTCGAATTGAACTTCGAGTTACTTACGCACGAGCGATAAAAAAAAAGGCGACTCATAAAAATCACGATAGAATGAAAAACCAATAAAAACTCGTTGGTCCGCTCGCACATGTATCTGGCGCGATCATCTTCCGTGGTATAACACCACATATATTATTAACACCGAGAGGGCCTCGATCGTCCAAAGTCCGAGAAGATTATATGCCGCTTGGTCCGGGGAGCACTTTGTGCGATGCCCTACCGGTCTCTATCTTACTCACTTACTCTTTTTCTCTCTCTCTTTCTCTCTCATTCTCTCTGTCTATCAGCAGCACACCTATGTATCAAGCTCGGAACGTAACGGATTCAGTCGTCACCGCGAACGCGATCCGAGGAGAACATCCGATACTATAGACGTACACTCGGTGCGGTGATATGTGTGTCTTTTTTTTTTAATTTTTCAAACATTGTCGCTTTAATACTCTTCCTGTGAATAACTCTACGAGTATATATCGAGTACTTTTCACAATGTTAGAATAATTGAAAATCGATTTAACATTGAAAGAAATAATTCCGGTGAAAAATTTATCGATTGGAACGCACCGATACTTCTATCGACGAAAAAAAACACGTGGATTACACGTTAATAAAGAAACTAGTCTTGTATTCGCGATATTGTAATATTTCGCTTGGAATATTATAGACGTATTATTTCGTTTAAATTCTGAAAAAATCGTGGACAAATATTGGAATACGATCGTAACTTTAATCACCGAGTGGAATATAATGACGACCGGCGAAACAGTCCAATCCAATGGCATCTCGACGATTAGTGCCACGGTTAATAGATCGAAGAAGTAAGCTTTATTTATTTTTCTTCTCATAGTGAAATCGGCCTACAGAGCTGTTAGCATATGGATAAACTTTTATTTGAAAATATGTATACACGATTGACATCTATTTCGACAAACGGTTTGCACATTGAAAATATATTTTAGCGTATAAGAAATATTTACCACGGGAATGCCGGAGTCGAGCAGTTTTTTTTATTTTATTTTATTTTTTTCAAACGATAATCCGAACAATATTGTTAGTCAATTAAGGAGATAAACTTGATCGATGCTAAACTGAAGAATGATAAAAATAGTTCGATTTTACTGGTGTTAGTTCAAAATAATTTTCACCGTCAGTTAATTCATAATGTGAAACATTTCGTACGAAACGAAAAATTCGTTAGTTCCACGGTGACCAACGGTGGCGGGTGCGAGTACTAAACCGAGCCAAGCATATAATAATGTTCGCATTGAGTGCCCTTTGACCACTCGCACGCACTCATAAATCCTCAAAGATTTTCATATAATCACTCGCGACCTTCGAGAAGCTTGAGTCATAATTATACGGACAATAATAATAATGACAATAATACGAGTGTGTATTACGTAATGGTGGTGTATGATAACAAACTTATATACTTAATGTATCAGCAAGTTCTTTTCATCGTGAGATTACCATAATATTATGCTATTTTTTTTCTTATTCTCCAATTTCATTTATTTCCTCGTTGCGTCCCTGAACTTGTACATTATACGCATTCACATGTGTCCGCGAGCGCGTGCGTCTGTCTGTCTGTGTGTCTTTATGCGTATGTACGTTCAGGACAATTTCAGTGAAGGATCGAAAAACTTTTCCTTAACATATTATATTTTTCTTAATTTATAATCCGTTTATTTTATTTTTATTTTTTCTGTCTAAATATGTTAATTAAAAGTGGAATAAATATCGTAATGGGAGGATTATGCGCGAGTACAGGACATAAAATAAAAGTCATTTTATTTAAAATAAACATAACTCGCTTACTGTTTCAACTATAATTGATAGTTATTGATTCTCGAGGATAATTCGTGGTATTAATGGTTTCGTGGTTTGTTCTCGAATTTTCCGATAAGAAATTTTCTTTCTGTATAGAAAGGAACATTTGGTTTTTGTTGAAATAAAACATGCGTAGACCGTCTTTCCTCGCTGGTTCCCGTAAACGATAATACTCGAGATTAGGCTGTATATTTTAGCTCGACAATGACCGTTAGTTTAGTACGATTTACCTGGAGCAAGAAAATTTCTTCTAAGCCGAGAATGTTCTTTATATCTATATTTAAGTACAGGTTCAAGATACAATTAAATTTAAGTCTTTTTTTACGCCCGGGATGTCCTTATTGCGAATTCCAAAAATTCGTACATTGCTAATTAAATAGTATTAAAAAAACGTAGCCACATGCGGCAATATAAAATAAAATAGCGGCTTAATAAACATGCAATACATATCGTAATGTTAAATTTTCGTATTGGAAAATAGATGGGATTAAGTCAGAACGGTTGAACATTCGAGTTTTCTTCTCTTGTCCGGTAGAAGACTTCTTTTTTCAAACGATTTGGCGTTTTTTGTATCGTTCCAGTGTGATTTATGGGACGTAATGTCGTGGCTATATATATATATATAGGACGCTCCATATCAACGTCTAACCCCAATCGCGTTGAATTGGCTCATGATTTGTTCAATGATCATACGAATTATTTTATTTATTTTAAAAACGATTCACAAATAGACTATTATCGATCTGAAAAACTTGTGAAATATCCAGGCTTCTATTTGTTTGGAAATTTTCAAGCCACGATCCAAAGTGGACTAATGTTTCTACGCTGTCACGGTTTTACGATAATTTCTCTATGTAACGATAACAAAAATGAAATGTGAAAAATGTGCGTAATTTCTGAAATAACTTTACCATGTAAACAATAATTATTGACGATTTAAAAATTACATCAATCGTTAACAAAGTCTATTTTGAGGGTTGCAGTATTTCAGCAAGTACATAAAGTGTCTTCGCATCATTGACTTTCTTTTTATTTAAAATAAAAACTAAAAATATAAACAAAAAAAAGCTACGCGGTTTGAGTCAGAGCTGTTCTCGTGCTGTCTATGAAAAAATAATAATACCAAAAGGAATGAACCTCCATGTAAAAAGTATGAAAACGCCAGCAATGTTTTTTTATACAATAATTTTAAAAAAATGAAAAACGAATCGTGAATCGAAACCACGAGGGTAAGGGTCAAACTGTACATTGGTACAGTCAGTATGGAGTGTCTCGTACAGACTCACCATTATCTAGAATCCTAAACAAACGTTCTTTTCTTTATTCGTCTCCCTAATTATTTTTTCATACGCTCCATTCTCTCTCTCCCTTTCTATTCAACGTGTATGAAGGTCTTCGTTGCCAGGGTGCTCCTATAATCGTTAAATTATTGAAACAATAAGCCGAAATACGATGCGTTTATATTGTACTTCTATTGTACTGATTTCTTTGTATTAGACAAATATCGTCATACTCCGCGAAAAGAGATAAAAACCGTATCGTGTACATCGAGACACTATACGGCTTATTCTGGTAGATACCTGAATTATTAGCAGTATCCAACTTATCAGCGTAATGGAAAATCTTTAACACTACGGATGTTCCACAAATGCCCTAAATTAACAAAAATACTTTTTAAAGCGAACACCTTTGTCTTCATCTTTCTTTTGCACGATTTATGAGAATATCTTATTTCTTATCTATCTCAAATTATATCCGTTTATTGATTTTATTAGCAACAGTCGCACGATATAATAATTATTTATTTCATACACACTGTATTTGTCCAATATCCCATTACTTACTGTACACTCGTATTAATTAGACAGTCGTTAAATGTATGGATCGCTGCACGTTGCATCGTCATTATTCATTAAACACAAAAATTGAGTTATCTGACGAGAGTTATCTTATCCGCTTGGCATATTTAAGTTAATTGCATACTAAACTTACATTCTTCTTGGCAATTCTCTCGTTACTCGGTTCATTCGTTTAAGATGCGACTAGTACCTTTATTCGCCGTAGCTTTGCTTTTGCAATATTGTATTACACAAATATACGTATATGACATCTGTGTGTAATGTAAGTGTATATAGTGCACGGTACACCGTACCTCATCTCCCGTTATAAATCTTGCAACATTAAATTGATAGCGAACACGTGATTGAATAACGCATGCCAATGGCAGAGATGTCGTTGCGCAACGTTGTCTTCTCCCTCGACTAACTTGTATATCTACCGGGCGTTTCAGACCACCCTATTTATATACGGGGTGGAAATTCGTTTTGAACATAAGTTTCGGACAAAAATTATTGAGGAATAATGTTAATGCATCATGCACCTGGGCATGTGCGATTGATCTTGAGTCCCATCATAAAGATCAAATCAAGATCGACTTGAGTTGTTTAAAAGGAAATCCATATTTTTTATTGCACGTTCTGATAGTCAAGACGTCAAGGAGTTTTCGAAAGACTCGTTACAAACGGTTTTCAGTTGAGTTTTTTTTGTTGATTTGTGAGGCTTGAAAATCTGAGTACCGACGACGTTAGTATTATTCAAGATGCGAGTACCGTGTATCTAGAGGTCGCACGGTCAGATGATTCACACCTCTGAAAGTCTGTCGTTATTGGTCGCAAGTTAATTCCTCGCTCACGATAATGGATCACCAGCATATTTGGAAGGTGCGACCTCCACGCGACTCCATCTTGGGGACATGCGTTACTTTATCTCCCAAGAACTTTTGCCCGTAACATATTTCAAAATTAACACTTGCTTGGTATTTATTTAAGGTTGTATGGGTGGTCTGGAATTATTGGTATACAGGTAATTCCATTCCAGCACGACCAGTGTTCGACTCTCGCTATATCGTTAATCCGAATACAAATAAAAACACAAGCCATTGTTTTCAAACAAGAGTATTCGACCTGTTGAATGAATTTAAATACGGGGAAATCAGTCGATCATTTTCACCTTCATATGTCTAAAAAATGAAAAATTCCTCAAATTTACCAATTTTGATAAAACTTTCAGGGCAAAAAAGGTCTTTTCGGAAAAGAAATGTTTTTGCAATATCATGTCCAGGAAATTGTATCAATGTCAGCATTATTTATTGACTATTCGTACAAAATGTAATAAAATTAATAATTTAAAAAAAAACAGATTTTATAAACCTTTACGCACTTTTTTGATATTCATTACCGTTTAAAATTAAAGAGATGATTAAAGTTCTCGCGTGAAATCGAGATAATGGGAGATAAAAGCTGCGAGCACTAGTTTAAATAACGAGAAAACGGCATTTCTCTTTTGGCTAAAGGAAAAAAGGAAAACATATATTTCAGTCCATTCCAGAGTTTCAATAGCAACGTAAAAAATAATGAGCTACACATCTGAGAAGATTTAGGTCGGACGTTGGTCAAGTTGGCATAGGGTGTATACCTGCCATATACATAGACCGTGAAAGCTGTAGATTCACCATCGTTCTTATACCACCGATGATAAGCCATTGAGTATTCCTTAACATCGCGTGACTCTCGTAAAACTGTTTATAACACTCGTGTGATAACAGCGTTATTTAAGCCTCTTATCGTTTTATTTTTATTTTTGACTTATACATACATATTTCTTTATTTTATATTTAATATTTCTCACCACGTTTGCCAGTAAATTCCAAGAAATCATCTATCGTTGTACACCACTTAAACTCATTTTGGTCTGGCAAAAAATACAAGATTACAAACGATACGATCATTTTCGATCAACAAAAATAACGAATGAAATTTTTGAAGAGTTCGCGATTCTCGTTTGTAGTTACGCTTCCGGAACAATGTAAGTGGCTCACACAATCGAGATCCTCGAAAATTGAATACTAGATTAGCGTTTCATCCATGAGAATTGAAATGCGACGATATCGACGCTGCTTACGAAAAGTAGCACGATTCAAATTTCTTACGAAAACTAACACGTTTCTAATTTCACCGCGAAGACCAACACGTTTCGATATTCGACGCGAAAACTAGCATGTTTCAGCTCTCACCGCGAAAACTAGCATGATTCGGCTTCTGCCGCGATAACTGGCATGTCCGAAATATGCTAGTTTTCGTGGCAAAAGCCGAAACATGCTAGTTTTCGCGGCAAATATCGAAACGTGCTAGTTTTCGTGTCAAAAGTCGAAACATGCTAGTTTTCGCGCTGATATCAAACGTGCTTCTCTTCGTAAGAAATCTGAAACACGCTATTTTTTGTAAGCAGCGTCGATATATAGTAGTAAGATGGCTGTGAAATCAAGCACGTTGCAATTCTTCGAGTCAGATGTAATGAAATCCTTTGCATCGATGTAATTTGTGTTACGTATTTAAAAAAAATATATATTTATAGATTTATAGCACGCAAGAAGAATAAACGATGCAAGCATTTTTCGTCCCTCTCGAAATTTTCATGATCTCATGATCGTTTTGGTTAATTTTTCAGAGAGATGGAGGGATTCTGGATATCTGGAGCGATAAACGCTATCAAAGCGCTGTCATACGTTTACGATCTTTTGACGTTTCCGGTTTATCTGATACTCCAACGACCATGGGAAAAGAGAAAATTATCGAGAAGAATAAAGGCAAAATGGATATCAAAAGACGATCACAGCATCACGTACAGAAGCGTCGATCCACCTGGTCCATTGCACGTTACCCTCGAACGCCAGAAGATCGATACACTGGAGAAAATGCTCAAATGGGTCACAGATCTTCACAGTGGCAAAAAGTGTCTGGGCACGAGACAAATTCTCGCCGAGGAGGACGAGCTTCAGCCGAACGGTAGAGTTTTCAAGAAGGTGAGACCAACAACATGTAAGATTATTGTTCGTACAGAATTAAAACGTTGTACAATCGTTAAAAATAATCTCTTTATATTTGTAAGACCGTCCATCACAACGATCTTTTCGCAAATTCCGAATCTCCCGTAGAGCTTCGTTTTTGGTCGGTAGAAAAAATTATAAGCGAGTTAATTTCAAAGTTCCAATTCCTTGATTTTTTCCCGTGTAAAATAAAGTACCTGGAATGTTCCGCAAATTATAATGTTGACAGAGCATTTTTTATAGTTGGCATATCATAGAATCTCACTAGACGATCGATCGTTAACAAATTTCAACAATTATCGAATCCTCATTCTCCCGATTTTGCCCACATGCGTTCTTATCGACATTATTTCTAAACGCGACTTTTCGAGCATTCGATATGACGATATTATCGTGAATAATTCAATATTTATATCTGTATTTGAGTACAGTTTCAATCAACTTTCATTTCTTTACAATGATATAAATTGTTGTCCATCTCCGCAGTACAAGATGGGCGAATACAAGTGGAAGAGTTACACCGAGATTGAGAGGCTGGCATCTTCCTTTGGTCGTGGTCTTCGTGAACTCGGTCTTACACGAAAGAAAAACATCGTCATATTCGCGGAAACTCGTGCCGAGTGGATGATTGCGGCGCACGGTTGTTTCAAACAAAATCTCTCGGTAGTTACGATCTACGCGACACTGGGCGATGAAGCGATCGCTCATGGTATCAATCAGACGGAGGTTGACACGGTTATCACTAGTCACGAATTGTTGCCGAAATTCAAGCGACTGTTGGCAATGACACCGGAAGTCAAGACACTCGTATACATGGAAGATCAGTTGAAAGAAACCGATGTGACAGATTTCAAGGTGAGAATTTACCACGCGATATAAATTTGTCGTAATTATAAAAATTTATTGCGAGACAGCAATAAATCTGGCTTAATCCGAGATTTCGAGGAGAAAAACAAATGAAAACACGAATTTCCGACGATAGGATTGTAATTAAATGAGAGCTCCCATTTCGTGTCTTCTTTTCTTTCGTTTAAATTATCAGCGTTTGTTGAACGCCCGAAACAATGAGCTTTGCGCGACGACACGGATTTTTTAATCTTGGCTTACTGAAATTATTACATATTTTTGCAATATCGGAACACTGAGTTTCATCATTCTCACTGGGTCTTTCGAACCGGACGAAATGCATATTTTTCTTCTTTAAATTTTGTTAAATCAAGAATATTTCAAATCATTTTTCAACATCTTTATCAATTTTACAATTTATCCAACAATTTGCAGAAAAACGAGAAAAGCTCGTTCATTTTGTAAAAAAAAAATTGACCCAATGTGAAATAGACTCACCCGGTTCAGTCAGTTATAAAAACATTGTAATTCAATTTCCTCTTATGGTTAGACGGCCGCTCTTTCGCTCGAACGGAAAAAAAATATAAAGTTTCACCTAATAATTATATATACAGTTGCTCGTTCTGATCGTTTATCGCAGAAATTTCTGTCATTTTATCGGCGAGAATGCCGAGACTCTCTCTCGTACTCGTGATACATCGTCGGTGTTTCGCGTCACGTTAATACGCGGTGGAATTCGGTACGCAAACTCGTTTTTATGAAACAAAATGGAAGTCGGCATTATAACAAGACAACGATAATTATTATATCTTTGATAAATACACACGGATGGTATAGAATTTCTTATGAACAGCAGCAGCAAGTTCAAGCTCGTACCGATCGGAGATCGAAAGAATAATTCGTGTTTTCAATGGTCGCCATGTACGGTGATTCGAGTTTTCCATTCGAACGACAAAAACCTCGATTAACATGATCAATACCATTTGTAGAAATGCTCCTTGAACCGATTTTTCTGCTCCGTTAGGAAGGAGTACGTCTCGTGCCTTTCTCCGACGTGGTAAAAAGGGGCAACTCGTCGAAAGCCGAATCCGTCCCACCGACACCGGAGGACACGGCGATAATAATGTACACTTCCGGTTCGACCGGTGTACCTAAGGGTGTATTGCTATCGCACAAAAACATCATAGCAACACTCAAATGTTACGCCACGGCAGTGGTCATACGTTCCGACGATGTTTTCCTTGGCTTCCTACCGCTCGCTCATGTCTTCGAATTTCTCGCCGAGAGCGTTTGCCTTTTGACCGGCGTTCCGATCGGATATAGTTCCCCATTGACGATGATAGATTCGAGCAGTAAAATCATGAGGGGATCGAAAGGAGACGCTTCTGTACTTCATCCGACCTGCTTGACCGCTGTACCCGTGAGTTCTTGGCTGGATCATAATTATATAGTCAAGGTCATCCGTGTGACCCCTTTTGGATGCTTACTAACGAATGTCTTCTCCTTTAGCTCATACTCGATCGTATCTCCAAAGGAATAAACGAGAAAGTGAAGAAATCTGGGGCGTTCAATCAAGCCATCTTCAACTTTGCGTACGAGTACAAACTGAAGTGGACCAAACGCGGCTACGAGACCCCGTTTTTCAATCGTTTCATATTCGGCGCCGCTAGGCAAGTTCTTGGAGGTCATGTGAGAGTTATTCTGACCGGTGGTGCACCTTTGAGCCCTGATACCCACACACAGGTCAAAGTCTGTCTCTGTGTCACGGTCACTCAAGGTTACGGTCTAACGGAAACGTGCTCGGGTGCCGCGGTGATGGACAGTAAGTATCTTCATATCATAAAACAATTAATTTCGACAATCCTTTTTATATCACGATGTCCTAATACGCGACGTTATATATCGACGGTTGAAAGGCGACTTGACTCGAGCGCCATTTGATGTAAATGGCGCCCCGGTCAAGCCGCCCCTCGACCGTCGACATATATTCCGAAAAAACACACATATTGCACGCATCTTGCATTTATTATGTATTTACCTGGTCGATCGTGAATTTTCGCGACTGCCGGATAAATAATATATCGACGGTTGAAAGACGACCCGACCCAAGCGCCACCCGATGTAAATGACGCTTGAGTCAAGTCGCCTTTCAACCGTCGATATATATTCGTACATCGGAGACAGTTTTATCCATAAGACGATTTTATTGTCACAATTAGCGTACGATCGAAGCACCGGAAGAGTCGGAGCTCCCACGGTAGTGTGCGACATACGATTGGAAAATTGGGAAGAGGCGAATTACAGAGTTACGGATAGTCCTTATCCCAGAGGCGAGATTCTCGTTGGCGGTGATAATGTCTCGGCAGGATATTACAAAGTACCGGACAAGACGAAAGAGGACTTCTTCCAGGAGGATGGCAGACAGTGGTTCAGAACAGGTGATATAGGCGAATTTCATCCGGATGGATCTATGAAGATTATCGGTGAGCGCTCTTTAATAACACAAATATTCGTTATTTCAATTTTAATCCGATTATTTACCAAATCTTATCGTCCATACTGTTTTTCTATTCGCGTTTACAGATCGTAAGAAAGATCTGGTGAAATTGCAACTGGGTGAATACGTTTCGCTCGGAAAAGTCGAGACTGAACTTAAGACGTGTCCCGTAGTGGAGAATATCTGCGTCTACGGTGATGCTTTCAAGGCCTACACCGTAGCTCTCGTAGTACCAAATCCTCGAGTGCTCGAGGAGATTGCCTCTAATCTCGGTATCACGTCGACGAATCTTGACGAACTCTGCGCAAATCCACGAGTTGAAAAAGCGGTTCTTCATGAGTTGATCGAGCAGGCGAAGAAATGTAAGTTTACTGATATTCGTCGAAGAACTTTATTAAGATTGTTGACGTTTCACGAGTTGCCACGTTTGCGGTGAATTGTTAAGGCGATGTTAAATTTTAATTCAGGCATTTAAACGAGATCCAAATCATTGATTCTTGTTTGTTCAAAACTACGTAGCGACGTTGACGAGGCTGATAGTGACAATTTTAATTTTAGGGCGAGTTAAGTCGAACCATACTTGCGTTTTGTTCAACCGCTAATGCAAATTTGAAAAACGTTAAATTTTTGTCAATGATCGAGTAGTTTTCACGCATTGTCTTACGATGAAATAATCTATCGACTTATCGACCATGAGAGTGATTAATGTAGCGATCTCCAAGGTTTGCTTAGCTCTTTCACAATGAGTTACATTTCTGTAAACGAAATGTCTTAAGTTTTTCACAATTTCGTTCAAACCGAACAAAATTACGCTGATTTTTGCACGAAATCGCCGTGAATGCGACGAAGATACGGAGCATTTTCTGCGCGATATTTTTCTAGGCTATTGGACTTGTTATTATAACAGAATCGTGTCGTGTATTTACTCGATTTCGCGGATTTAGAAATTTTGCATCTATCCATGTCTTACCCATGGATGTGTTACAAGATTCTTATCGCAAATTTTATATTTAGCGTCATCAGACACTTTGTCAGTTTTAACGTTTCAAATTTAACGTTGCCGTAGGATATTTTAATCGAGAAAGTTTTCGTTCACTTTGCATGCGCGGCATAGACAAGGTTTGCTTATTTATTCTCGATTCCTCTTTCTTCTAGGCAAACTTCAGAGATTCGAGATGCCCGGTGCTTTAAAACTGTGTCCCGAACAGTGGTCGCCCGATATGGGCCTCGTCACCGCGGCATTCAAGCTGAAGAGAAAGGCAGTACAGGAACGCTATCAGCACGAGATTAATCGCATGTATGCCTCGTGATGTCGTGGCGAAACATGCGACAAATGTAACGTGTAGCATATACGCAAAAACGTAATCATTGAAGAACCGATATTTCGTGAGAGGCAAGAGAGGAAAAGAAAAGGAAAAAGAAGAAATTGATAAAGCACACCGAGTCGACGAGGGTTTATCGAACGAAATCGCAAATCTGTCGGCTCTAACGATAATGCACAGGCATTATTATAGTCGAAATATACCCTTGCGTATTACAACACTACCGGCGAAGCGATAATCCACTCGTCGCGTACTTCGTGTGCTTTCGTGTATCTAATTGTACATTTGCGTGGCTATTGTATACGAGATCACGTTATATCGACAAATTACGGTCGAGTCAGCGAAAGTATATTAATCATGAGATCCAACAAAACGCACGTGACGCGCCGAACTGTGATGGGAATTTTTTCAACCGCATTGGCATACAATTCGCACAGATTACGGGCCTGTCTTCCGTCGCCACATTTTCCAATCGTCAACGCACATACTCGATACTTACATTGTTCAGTCTCCCGGAAATCCGAAAGATCAATGTCTAATTTGTCAAATCCATAAGTAACCGAAACGCGCTTAGATTTATCCTCTTTATTCTCGAATTCAAATATATTTGCTTATTCGTTTCTTCGCTTATACGAAATACAGGAATTCTTCGCGCGAATTTAGTGGAGAGAATTGAAAATATTCGCGATTGCCGTTGCAAATCATTTTGCCGATATACTTATATTCGTCATGGATATATATAGAGTAAATTCGGAGTTTTTTGCAGCACTTTTTATCGATCCTAATTGTGAAAAACGCGCGCGGGTGGCAACACGATAATCGCAATTATTCCGTTGAGTATAGATTGGACTTTGATCGAAAAATCTTTTTTCCCCGTTCGCCTCGCGTTGACGGTGCTTCTTTCGATATTTCATGGTTTTTTCAATACCCCGGAGCGGCGGATATCGACGGGATATTATTCCAACGACGCGAGATTTGAAACAATACGTATTTTCGTATTCGTGGAAAAGAATATTCGTACGACTTCCGATGTATTTCCACGTTTTACTTTTACGAAAAACTTCGTAATATCTAGAAAAATTGGAAAAGTTCGAAGCCCGTGTTATTGCAGAATAAAAGAGGTGTTTATTGTTCCGTACGGAAGAGGAAGAGACTTTGTATTGAGGCAATTATCGTTCAAAGTTCATTTTCGGATGAAAAGGCGAAAAAAAAAAGAAAACGTAACAATGGCTAGTGTAATAAGATTAACTGGTGCAACGCGACTCTGTCTCTGACAAGAGCACGGTCGCTGAGATATTACATAATTTTCTAGAGCTTGCTCCAGTGGCAAATGAGTGATGATGATTCTGTGGATTCTCTATAGATATCAACGTCGTGTGAAAATTACCGATTTTTCTTTTTAAACGTTTTTTTTTTCGTTTTTCATTCCCCTCGATCGTTACGAAAGAACCAAAAGTATCCTTGTTGGAATTAGAAAATTCTCCGTACTCTGGCGATAGATTTGCGTCCGCGGCACATCTAATTTCGACGTCGTACGAGCAAATATATCGTAAAGTTTGTCGTATAGTTTTATCAAAGATCCAAGTCTTGCGAACACTGCGGTATAAACACAGTCGTAAAATCAAAACTGTCGCAATACGCGCCATGTGGCGACAAGTGCGAGTAAACGAAGAAAAGGAGAGAAAAAAAGGGAAATAAATTGCCTAAGTGTGTATACGGTGCATATTCTTTGATGTATTTTCTTCATCGGAGTGTGTGCGTGTTGTATTACTCGCGTGTTGAGATAAGGATAATGGAATGATAGAGCTGTATTGAATTAACACATCCGACGTTTAGTATCGCTGCGGAAGACTAAATCGTGTAGTACTTCAAGGTGGAACAAACGAGAGTAATATGTAATTATAATTTGGAAAGTACAAATTGTGTTTTCTTACGAGAGAAAAAGTAAAGGAAAAAAAAACGAGAGAGAGAGAAATACGAGAATCTGCTCGAATAAGAGTGACCATAGCGTTCTTGTTTTCATTTTTTTTCGACCTAGGTCGCTAGTTTTTCTTTATTATCGACGTGATTGTGATGAATTCGGGTGAATCGCGCTGTATCGGACGTACAAGAAATTTTCTTATATATTTGTCGAAAGTCCAAGAGATATAGCAGTCTAAAATTATTATGTCGGCGTAGATGTATTGTAACGAAGTCACAGATTTGATTTGTAACCGAGCCAGAGTTGTGCGGCTGTTTGTTATTTTGTTTCTGTTATTGCCAAATGAATTAAGACGCACAGTACGAGTACAAGAATATAAAAAACCAAGCGATAGAAGATTGGGGGGGGGGGGGGGAGAAAAAAAGTGATTTAGAAGAAAACAATAAATTTTACTCATAATTTCGATGGTTGGAGATTATTCCTTTTTCGACGACGAGAGTTCCTACGACTAAACGCACGAAGAAAAAAAAACACACACACAGAAATGAAAATGAACAGTGAAAAGGATTGGTACTAATTACTATTTATTGATAGAGTCGTATTGTATATTATTACATAGTTGGAAAAAAACAAACAAAAAACGATGGTGATTATTCTTAAACGATATTGGTTAATATTAAGAAACACTAAATTAAGAAAATAAATGTACAAATGTAAAAAAAAAGAAAATGAAAACATTCAGCGTTGAAAAAAAACAGTTCTTGTGGAGTGCAACAGTCGTTTCTCAACATCTCCATCGAGCATCTCACATCTCACGTAGAGTAGCATAATTTCACAATCAAAGACTCTTCTGTTTGAAGTAATCGTCTCTGAAGGTCTGATTCATCATTTGGCCGACTTTCGTTCTTATCCATACCGGTGGAATGAGCGTGAACACATTTTGTATACCGTGAGCCCAGTAACCGGTACTAGAATTTATTTTACCGAGTGTGGCAACGGCGTTCTTAGCGTAAGTCGTCGCGTCCGGTACGAATAAACTAGAAACCTGAAATAAATGCAAATAAATCCAATTGAAAAAAGATATCGTGTGGTTCACAACAGATGCGTGAAGTTATCGTTCGGCAATTTTTGGTCTCTGAACTTACAAACCGTTTATCAATATTTCCATTCAGGTGGCTATAAAAATTGCACGCTGAATCGTCGTGGTATAGTTTTTACAGTCGTTAATTAAAATGTTAAAACACGTTTTCAATAATTCTAATGCAAAAATTAAACGTTAGCGTGGGATAAAATCGTTAATTTTGTAACAAGTTTTTAAAGAATTTCTGATTGAAGAATAGTTTGTTAAAAAACATTTTTTTAATGGAGCACGTATTTCCTACTGTCGAGGCAACGCGTTGAACGTAATTCTAGCAGACATTTTTTTAAAAAATAAAAATCAGAATTATATTCGAACAAAATATTTAAAAATCAGGGGTTGGAAATAAATTTGTTTGATACCACGTGATCGATAGTATAACGAGTCGGTCTGAGAAGAAACTTACGTGTTTCCATTTCGTTCGTACCTGTAGTCTGTCGCTAAAAGCGTTCATCTTTGTATTGACGAAAAGCGGCGTGAGATGTTGAACCGTTATCCCAAATTTTTCGTATTCGGCTCTCAAAGCCTCGGAAAAACTCTTCAAATAAACTTTGGTGGCTGCGTAAACAGTCATTAATGGCAACGGTTGAAGTTCCGAGCCCGACGAGACATTGACGATGGCACCCTTGCCACGTTTTTTCATACCATTAATTATAATTCTCGTCATGAGGGTCGCCGCCCCAATGTTCACGTTTATTATATCCCAGAGTTCGTTCTCAGGTACCTCATCGACGTACATCGGATACTCGTATTGCTTTCCAACGTTGTTCACTGATTGTTGAAAAAGAATAGAAAACAAACAAAAACGCGTTAGATTTTCGAAATACTCCAAGGTGAAAAGGTTGGCCAATTATTCGAGGTGATTATTGCCTTGGTGTCGGCTATTAATATTTAACAAGCCGTTACGTCAGATGATTTTCGATTTTTTAAACAATCTTGTCGTTTGAGTATTTATTGGTCATTTATGATTTGCCTCATTAAGCATTACATCTTTAAGTTTCTACTTAGAACGCCTTCGTCAAGCTTATATTGGATTCTTTGTTTATTTATGAAGATTCAAGGCTGATAAGTCATCAAATATAAAATGATTTTTCTTAAAAATAATTTTTCAACATCGTCCAAATAGTTTATATTTTTCTAAAAGCTTGATGTGCGATATAATGAAGAAAACCGGTTAATGCAAAAATATTCGGTTTAATATTTTTCAATTATGAGCCTAAAGACCTAAAGAGTCCTTAACATTATGAAATTCACAAATTTAACTTTCATCACAAATTCATTTCATTTATGTAGATCATTTGTTTCTATCAATAAAAACAGTTGTGTGAAGGAGAAAAGAATCCATTGGCAACTTTAAAAGTTGGATTTTTTTCAGGGTACTTGTTCATTTAAGCCAGCATAATGATTTCGAACTTTGTAGAACATAAATTTTACTTAAATTCAATTGGATGATCACAGAGTTCTAAATGCATTTCAGGGCGTCCTCAGAAATGGCTACAAATAACGGGGGTAGATAATTTTACATGACAATATCAACGCTCGATACGGTAAGAAGTTATTTGCAAAATACATTTCTGTATATGTAACATATACTCTGGTGTGTATTCTCTAATTTTACGTGGGCTGTAGGTATCTGCCTGAAACAAGATCATTTTATTGATTCGAATTTTGAGGTACCCAGGGTTTTGAGTAACAATGAAGTTGCTAATTTTTTTGTTCAACGTCTCCCACGACATCTGATATAATTGGAATTTTATGGAAATTATGGCGAGCTCATTATCGTTGTTTACAAAAGAACCAACAAAACTGGTATTTATTCTATATCCTATTTATACAGTATAACGGATGAAAGATCTTTTACAGGAATTAAACAAGTGCTTGCTAGTGCACCCCATGTAACATTGTTGTCATAGTCGTAGAATTCAGTACAACGATTTTTAATTTTCCTATGAACATTTGAACCGGTTCAAACTTTGTAAACTTGGAAATATAGAGCAAAGAATTCCTACGCGATAAATATCTTCAGAGTTTTTGAAAATTTCCCGGTTTACTGAATAGATTCAAGTGTTTCCTCAAAATTTTGTAAATTTGAAACTTTCATAAATAATTTCATATATTGAACGAAAGAAATTTGCAAACGCGGCAAACCGAAATCCAAATCGTAGTTTCATTAACAGAGAGATGAGAGAGATGAGAAGTATTAATTAAACAGAGACAAAGGACCTCTATCCTAAAATTGTATTATCCTTTTACTACTTCTGTCAATTAACAATCACATTTCGAACCTCATTATTAAATAATTGTGGTAATGAGTGTTGAATCTACTCATTGTATTCTTTTATAGAGAATAATTTATCATTTTTTCTCGGTGGGTTTATTAACAATTGATCGAATTTCCTTAATCTTTGCTAATACTCGTATTACTGGTTAAGCTTTTGGTTTCGAACATTGAAATATATGAATCATGTTTACTGACACGGTTATTATTTATTTGTATGAAAACCTGGCGGAAAACCTAATTTTGTTTAAACGATCCGATCTCATATATTTTGAGATCAGATCATTTTACACGAGGCGAACTTTCTGGAACGCGGTCTCTAATTTTCGCGAATCTTTGGACTTCTATATAATAAGTTCTTCTGCATATAGAAAGTGACATATGACAGGGGACAAAAATCGATTGTTTTCTATGGCAATGTGTTCCAAATGTAGGTACCAAATCGTCGGCAAACGAGATATAGAAAAACAATTTCTGTATTTCTGAGTTGAACGAACATAAAAACGGTTATATACTCAAGAATAGTTTAATTTACATCGCTACGGTTTCACAGACGTGTGAAGCAGTTCGATGTTTTTATTTACTCGAATGGAGGTTTTGGAATTAATCGAAAATGGTGATTTTCATCATATTTTCAAATGACAGAAAACTCATTGTTGCTCTAGATTCGTGAATGAAGAAATATGAATTTGTTGGCAATCGGATTTGGTAGGCATCGAGTTTCACGAAGATCAGTCAAAGGGTTCAGATTATATGAAAATTTGAAAATTTACGAAGAACTCTTCGATTCAAGAAAAAATAAAAACTACATTAAACTCTATTTAATTATTGAGGGTAATTGGTATTTTTATGAAATCGTAACCTGTTCTATTCTAGCTCGTACGAGCGGTACAATAAAATGAAGAAAGGAATTGGAACTAAATATACATACACATTAATGTTTATGTATAAACATGTAAGTTAAATGAAATACAGAAATACGAAAAAAATTAATTCAAGCAAGCCCCGGATGACCTAACTCAAAAAAGGATGCAGATTTAATTCTCTCGTCGGGAAGAAGCTATCTTCATGGGAAGGCCAAGCATTAAATTGTTACAAATTGGGTTGTAAAGGGATTTCTGTCGAGAAAAAACACAACAAAAAACCAATGAGTAACTTTCAATGTGCATATTTTTCGAGATGTATAGATGTTATAGATAAAAATATTATTTCGCAGCAGTGGTGAAATCGTAATCTTTTCTACAAGTGAAATAAACACCATGAAGAAATCTAAATCCACATTTTGAAATCCTGACCGTACCAAACTAATGAAACTTAAAAAAAAGTTCTTACATTTCATCAGTTGCCTGCGGTCAGGACGTCGATATATCGCCTAAACTTGTTCGGCAAACCAAACAATCGACTTGTATACTTTGCGCAAATGTATGTAAACTTTTCATTATGATATTTATTGAATTTGATTGAGACATTAAGATTGTATAAACAATCAAACGTGAACGACTTTTCTGTTACCCAAATAAGATATTAACATAAGTTATAAATGGTATATTGCTTAAACATTCATTTATTTTTTGTAATTAATTCCTCTATTTGTGTAGTAATTTTCAGCTAAATGTCTTAAATAATTGTTGAGTCATTTTCTTTTAAACAGCATCAAAGAGAACATGAATGTAAATACGTCCAACCTTCCAGAGTTTTTTATTCTAATGAGGAGTTTTTCACTTTCTTGAACATTATCTTAGTACGCCGCCATAAAAATCTCGAAATTTGATTTTTTTTATGACGAAACGAAATCACTTGTATAAGAAAACAAAATGCTCGATGTCTCGGTTTGGCCAGTTTTTCATACTTCTTAATTGTTTTGACAATTAATACACTCAATGAAATATGCAACGCTACTATGAACGCAAGATGGCCACTAGAATCCTCGAGTGGCCATCGGTTTAAAGTCAGTTTTATTTTGATATATTTTGTTTTAATAAAAATTATTCTTCGAAAAATTTATATTGTTGAATATTAATCAATATTTGGGCCATCACTCTTGGCTATTATATAGAATACCAGTAATAATAATAATAATAATAATAACAATCATTTACCGAGTATGCCGATCACGACGCCCGCCAATTTGCCCGCGATGTCATCGGAAACGCCTCTTCCTTTACTGAAATCGGCAACGATTATTCGTACTTCGATCTTCGGATTGATCTCAAGAATTTCTTGCTTCGTGGCTTCCAATCTTGGCAAAGAACGGCTGATTAAAACAAGACTTATGTCCCTCGAAGCAAGTTCCTTTGCATACGCCTTGCCGATTCCATCGGTCGCGCCGGTCACCACTGTAATACCATATTTTATTTTATTTTATTTTATTTTTTTACTCCAACACCCTTTCTTGCAGGGTCTAATTAATGATATTTTAGTGAACATTAATGAACTATGATTCCCGAACAGACTTCGACTTGAAAAAAAAGAAACAATGGAGGAATTCGATCTCTCGTGCATCTTTCGAAAATCTATTTAACCTTTGTCAATTAGGGTAAGTCCGGGGGAGATGGCCGTACGAGACAGATGGCCACTCGATAGAGATGGCCAGCTGGCTAGTCGTAACCTTTTTTGGTTATTTAATAAGTCTAAGTTTTGTTGATTTTGAGACTGATTATAATAAACATTGCAGAAGATTAAAAGTTTTTATTAAAAGTTTTATTTCCGATTGAAGTGGTTGTTTTATTTATCAGATTTTCTCCACAATAAGTTCTCAAAGTTAATAGGGTCATCTCCCCCGGACTTACCCTATTAAAATTGCTGGAGACGAGTTAACTTTCAAGCGCAAATTTTTATTTCGTAACCAAGTTAATTTTGCATCTTGGGCACAAACTCGACCGTATTTAAACATTTTTATATGCGAAATGAATAACCTCGCACATTTATTGATTTCATTCATATATAATGTCAATATTATTCATTTCTTGTATTCATTCGATTTCTCTTCTTTGCTTCGTTAATTTAATATGTTCAATCTGTTGCATCTGTCTAATCGGTCTTGTTATACTTACATTATACACGGAGAGAAAAAATCTTAGAATTTTTGTTATGAAATTCTAGGAAAAATTACGATGCTGTCCTATAATCAAATCATCGTAAAAATTACCCTGCTACAGATGAAATTCTATGAAACCGTCTATGAAATTTTATCGGGGCAATATTAATTTTTCTGCTGCTTTACACTAAAGAGTCCTAGATTCCAATAAAAATGTAAAGTGTAGAATGCTGCCTCCGAATTTTTACCGTGCTCCCTGGGTAAAAATTCGAACGCTTCGGACCAATTTTTCAAAGATTGTGCAGAAAATCTCCTACACATGTCGATTGCACACGCTTTATAGGGCAAGCATGATAATTTTTGTAAGACTTTTCTCTCCGTGTACGTTATATTATTTATCAAATTAACTATTTTAACAATTTAACAATATGCTTATCCGACTCGGGCCTAATGCGATCAAAAAAGTTGCCAATCTCACGACCGAGTTACGTTCGGAAGATGGAAAACGTCGCAATACAATTAATCAATTCATTTCCATAATATTTCTTTTTTCTACTACCCACTAATTATTTTCGAATCGCGTGATCTCAATTTTTTTTAACACAGCCGAAAAATCATGACGCTAAGATCTCGAATAAAAATAATAATGAAGAATTAACCAAAATTTTACAAGGTAAAAATCTTATCCTCGCATAAATAAAAATAAAGTCGATTAATATGTGCAATAAATTTTATCGTATTATTTTCGTATTATTAATTTTTTGTATTAATACAAAATTATTATCATCTCACCTGCCCATTCGCCAAATTTTGCTCTGAGATCGACAGGTGCTGTGTCGAATATCGGAACGAGAATTTCCCAGAGTGCGCGAGACACCCGACTAACGGGATCAACGATCGCCCAAAGAACTATCAGAACGATTAGCAACCATAAGATAGTTAACGCCAACATTTTTCCTTGACGATTGTAGATCGATGAGTCAGTTTGTAAAATCTTAGACGATGCTCGCGATTGAATCGCACAATACGAAATGCTGCGATTACTTCCGTCTTCGAGGATAGATTTACATGAAATTTCACGCACCAGTTACACTTGGGTTCAGTTACATTGGTTATTATTCACTTTTTTTTACCCGGTTTATTAGCAAGCAGCACGTCAATTTTTCGCGATAATATCTGCAAATAATAATTATTGAAAGATCACAATCAAACATACGTGAAAATTTGAAAAATTTATTTCTTGTCTTTTCAACGATACTGGAGAATCTTAGAAATAAGGTAAAGTAAGTTTTATAGAGGAAGAATATTCAAGAATTAGTTTCATGAACCGAGCAGCGTCATTCCAAAGGGCACCTGAGCACGTACGAAAACACTGAACGCGTTTGTCTCGAAAAACCATATTTTTCAAACTGACCGTAAGCATTTTAACTTGTAAATAAGCTTGTAAATTACATTCTTCCCAAAAGAAAGAACTATATTGCGTTTCGTCGTAAACTTTACTTCGTATCTGTAAACCCTTTTTCCCCGAGAAAATAAACTTCCTTAAAACGTGCACAATTCTTGCAAAAAAATTAAAACCCTTTTCGTGACAAATAGTTTGGTATTTGGAGTTCCAGCATCGAAGTCTCTAATTTAAAAAAAACAACAACAACAACAAAAATGTCTTAAACACTCGAAAATATCTTACACGAAATAAAACCGTTTACTCGGTTTTCGCGTTCCTTTTATCACACCACTTCGAAACATTATCAAAATAATTAGAATATTTTCGGTTCATCCCTTAATTCAATAGTAATTTAATCGCAAGAATCGGATTATTTTTAAGGGTAAAAGTACGAGCATAAAAATATAAATATTATTATTATTTAATTTTTGTCCAATCTGGTGATAACTATTATCAGGTTTGTAAGCGACTCACCTTCAACGACGTTTCGTAAGCTGCGTGTATTTAATACACCCACACATTTCATTCGTTATTCTTCATAAAACGTTCTCTCTTTTTCCTTTCCACGCCAAGCTCTATTGAATTCGATAAAAAAACAAAGACAAACAGATTAAGATAACAATATCCCAGTTGTAATTCTCTCGTTCATAATCGAAACACAGATATAAATAAATCGCGCGCACTTCTCGAGGTTCCCATCATTATCCATACAGTTTATAATTTATCAATGTATTTTTCCACGAGTCGTTCGCCGATTTCGATGTCAATAGAACGATGGTCGATCAACCAAGTCCACCGGTCGACTAAATTCAACTCTTTGAACAACAGGTGATTGCACAGAAAACTTGGACGAAGGTAAAACACTTTCTCTCCCAGTGGAATTTACTTACACGCGTTCACGATAGCGAGTTCGCAACCGACTTAACGGTCTCTTCTCGTAGCTCGTAGTAGCTCGTAGTTCGTAGTAGCTATAGTAGCTCGTTACTCCCGTACTGTGTTATGCGATTCAAAAATCTAGCCAGACTTGTATTCAAATATTTGCGTCTAAACGAAGTTCAACGTTATGAAAAAGAGTAAACGTCATATCGATAGCATTTCCGGCCTGGCACATGAGATTAATTTCTTTTTTGTTTCGCCAAAATAAACATTGTAAACGATCATTCGGCGTTTCAATCCCTTTTGTCAAGATGCCAAGTAATTTTTTGTTTTATGGACCAACATTTTTCGGGTATTCCTACTGTCTAGACAACTATACATACGGGGGTATACGTGTACCTACACGTGTCCCAATTCGCAGCATCGAGTCAAGAGCTCATCGGACTGTTACATGAATCTCTCACATTGCACTCTCTCACTTGTACGAGGCGAATGTGAAAGCTGTACCACTTATAGCCTAAGTGCGAAAGAGATAGATGTAATTTTTGGTTAAAAGATTATTCAAGCTGATCAACGCTTTGAATAAACCCATTGAACAGCTATGCTTCTTTTTCGTCCTAAACGTATAATTTTCCAAGCTAGAAGTATACAGGCTTTTAGGCAACTTGTATCAGGACATAGAAAATAGGCAGTTGGCAGCGGCAGAAGCAAAATGATTATACTCAGCGACCTGCGATAAAAATTGGGAGAGATGTTAATTCGTAAAGTTTGAAAGTTTCATCTATATACAGTTTTTTCACAGTTTTTGACTTTTTTTGGTTGGGCTTGACAAAAGAAATATTAATAAAGGCATGACGAGTCGACGAAGAGAAAATCATTTATCGCTCAACCGCAAGGACCTCAATGGGATTGCTCATACTTTCAAACTTTCTGAATATCTCCGCCAATGTACGTCACAGGGTAATTGAAAAAGAATCTTTTTGCTCGTACGGACGTCAACTATCGAAATATTTTCTGTGTCTGGATAATTGCCTAAGACTGCGAGAGACATAGCTGGAAAATCCAATTCGGAAATCTTCGGGCATGGTGCAACCGGTCGGGATAAAATTTAATTGAATCAGTTTTCTTACCATTTTACGTTGTCTAACGAAATTCATTTGAAAAAAATCTCCTTCTTGCGTCATGACGAATAATTTACAAATTACGTTATTCGAACAAGTCGGAGCGTGGAACGCGGTTCGTAACATGTCGTTACCTCCGAGAATCTCTGAAAGATCCATCTTCGAACCTTTTTCCGAATGGTGTTTGGAAATAAGCGATAAAGAAATTGAGTTTTAATGAAATACAAAAAATTTTGGTTTTTTTTCCGTGTTTTATCTTTTGCCAAGTTTGTATAAGTGTTTTGAAACAAACGGTAGAAGTGAACTAGGAGATGAGGACGTAACAAAATAAATGAAACAAAATATAATGTTAACCAATCTGCCCCAGTGACGCGACTCGCGAAATTACGCTGCATGGGCAGCCTATTTTGCA
Organism: Netelia inedita; assembly: GCA_964017225.1. Classification (NCBI taxonomy): domain Eukaryota; kingdom Metazoa; phylum Arthropoda; class Insecta; order Hymenoptera; family Ichneumonidae; genus Netelia; species Netelia inedita. The sequence goes on from OZ024920.1 coordinate 13,832,169, forward strand.
ATTTATTAATGTGGTTGAGCAATGAATAAATTAGCTAGGAGAGTATTTATTTGGAGATAGTATTCTCGAAAAAGCAGCTTCTGGCTTCACTTTTTTGAAATCGTTAATATCTTAGCTATAAACAAATGACAACTTTAACTACTGATAACAGGACACCTAAGCAACCTGTCGAGATGTTTGTTTCTTGAAAGATGCACCGTTGAAAGCCCTTTCTTCTTTGTGTAATTAAAAATCAGTAAAGTTAAAATTGACCGAGAAAATGAATTTGTTTACATGCATGAAAACAGAAAAATTCCACGAATCGCAAATAGTAATTTTTTTCTCATTTTTTTCTTAACAAAGCGGTAGCTTCATCTCATAAGAAATCTATACAAAATCAGCGCATGATAAACTCTTATTAAAAAAAAAGATATAGAACCGCTCTACTAAATTGTTTACGAGACTGTCATTCATAGATTATTTATCTAAGAGCGAGCCATTTCCCTGGAAAATATTATATCATATCGGCCAACGATCCTCAGATTTTTTAGCCTAAAGGATAATTGTTTATATTGAATATAACAATATATTTATTTTACACAAACAATCAACTTTCGCGTAAGAAAGATTACTTATTCCAATTTTTAATAATGCATTCTTCTGAAAAATTTAATCATGAATAATTTTTCATAGTGTTGTTTTTGCTCTAAATTATTTAACGAAAGATGTTAAAAATGTCATTATTCGCTCAGTCTTCGATTTTGAAGAACGCTTTTATTTGACAATATTTTTGGAGCCCACCCTCCAGAATCAGTTCTATTATTATTACGAAGCGATTCCATTAAATAACTAAAATGTCGAAGGCAACATCCGAAATCAGTAGCTTATTCAGTTTTTTAGCTACATGGATTGGACGCAGAAGAAACGCGAGATGTGCGCTCGCTGCTGCACCCACTATCGACTCTGCTGAAACCACATTGAAAGGGTTTTGATGGATTTTAAAAACTATTGAAAAAAGTGATAAAAACAATTTTTTTCATCGTCAAAAAATCATTCGTTCTCTAGCAGATACAAGGGGCGATTTTTTTTAAGACTCTTACGCAAAAACTATTTATCCGCCAGCGAGTTTTACATGGGGTTCACATGGCACATTTGTAAAACATATACAGGGTGAATCTTATAAACTATAGCAACATTTATTCTGAGGTAGATGGGGACCATTACAAACAAAAGTTGTAAATAAACATTAGGGATATTTTTAATTGTTTACGAGATATCAATTTTTGAAGTTGGTCCAATTAGAGCGCGCCGAGAAGCGTCGGAGCGACCCACTCCCTGCCCTATCCGTAGATATAGCACAGTGTAGGGCGTTATATTTGGGATCGCAAAATTCAGAGCAGTCAATTATTATTATTTTATTACGCAGTCATTTTTATTTGCCATAGCCTTACCATCGAATTTCTTCATTTGAGGAGCTTCGGCTTCTTCACTTCGGCTATCCCTCCTCTTGTATTTTATTATGCCTGTTGAATATTATTCCCTTCACTTTCTCCGATCAGGTTAATCGTTTATATAAATGCAGAAGATGATAATTTGTATCCCACAGTGAAAACCAGCATCTCCTTATACTTTTATTACCTTTCTTCATACACTCTGAGAACCTTCAGCTTTTTCTTACCAGTTCTTACAGAATTTTTTCATAAACTCTATTATGATTCCGTCCTCGCAGATGCTCTTTTATACATTCTTACTCCCCTCAATCGCTCGATTACTTCCTCCATTTCATTCTCTCTACGCTTAATTTTCGACTCATTTTCGACTCTATCTCTCATTCTCACTTATTCCCTGATTCTTTCCTGAATTTCTTAATGCGTGCCCACTTCTTTCCTTCAAATCTACGTCCCTAATTTCTATCCGTACGTCTTTTAATTTCTCATCGAACTCCTCCCAGTTTCACTTACTCCACACTACTCCCAGGTTCCTCGCACACGGTTCATTCTCTGTTTCTGTTTCTGTTTCTTACCATTGTTGCTCATTCCTGCGTACTCCTACTATATTATACGTGGAGCGGTGACCGTCAAATCGGTGGATTGAATTCTTATCGCCATTCCGACTTATTTTACTTTTTCTTGTTCATCTTATTTTCTTATTTTTGACAAATCGACCACGGATGCGCTCCCTAGATAATTCATAATTTCCTCTTCCTCTACTTAAATTCTGCCATTAACCTATCGTTACTCCAATACTTTTGGAAAATTTGAACATTTTCTTCCTCGTGCCTTTATCTTTCTCGGACCCACTCATTCTTCTCCATTCAATTCTGAATGTTCCGTTTTCCCGTTGTATAGATATCGTCTATCTAAATACCACGTCCATTGTGGTAACTCGTTATTACGATGTTTATTATTTGTCCATGAACTCAACTGTGTAACCAGGCCGGAGAAAGCAGAACACAGAACAGGTCTATATTCTGCATTTGTTCAATCGTATTACCATTCTCGACTTCTAGTTGACAACCGTTACGTTTTTTTCTATCTGATGCTAGATCCATCGCGAATCCGTTCCAGCCAACAGAATGATGATGCCACCTCGGCTGTGTTGTCTCATTGTTATTTCTAGCGAGATTAAAGATTTCGATGTTACTTCCGAAAGGGTTCCCACTCTTCCGCTCTTGTTATCGTCGTGTTTCACTCAACCGATAGCGTCTTCGTGTTACTAACACGGGTTACTGTCTCTAGTAATCTGTTTTCCCGTTCTCCAAAGTCCATTCTAACCCTCTCGTTTTACAGTGTCATCCACTTTTAACCATTTCCATCCATTCTTGCTTCGTCTAGTTTTTTGGACTAGTGGGTCCATCCACGCGTAGTTGCAATGCTATAACCATCAATATGGTTTCATCGATTCTCGTCAGGAAGCGGCTTCCAAGTCATGATTAAATTCAATCAATTGGTCTTCAACGTGTTTAAAAATGTCGCTTCTTGTGTTGATTCTTCCTGACTATAGGCGTATCCACCTTACAATTAGATCCACATAAACCAATATTCAATGGAAAATTTTTGGACTTCATAAAGGTGACCGACCGACATTAATTTTGAAAAAAAATCATTTTGTAATCGTTTGATAGCCCCCGTTGATTTAATAAAATCGTTACTAGATCGTCAATAGAGTTGGTTTATAAACGCGAATTAAAAATCCTCCGTAAAGTTAGCCGACGTGTTTTTGATTGTTAACTTGTTCTTTGTGCGCTTCTGCATCGATGTTGATTTGACATGGGTCATAAACCCTTACCTCTCGTGATAAAGTTTATCAATGCAAGGCTTCTTTAATGCAATTCGGTTTGCATTAAAGATAATTCAATGATAGGTGAACTGACTGAATTTTTAACCCTTTTATTATAACATAAAGCTGAGTTATTTTCCAATACAATAGTTTAAAAAACACTGGAGAAAAATATTGAGAGTGTCCGTTCTTCTCGAAAGGTGGATTAAGAGTGATGTAAGTCTTACATTACAAAATTTTTCTGAACTTGCTGTTTAGTGGAGAGGATAGGAATCCTTGTTCGTTTTGGGAGAAATAAGGGGAAATTTTCTTAAAAGAAAGAATCGTAGACGTGTCAGGAGACGCCTAGGCACGACCAAAGGGTCGTGAGGAGGAGAGAAATGTAGAAAGACAGGACACAAAGAGAAGAACGTGGCGAAAAACTACACCTCGCATTAAATACTCTTTATGACGTACGTCATAAAAGAAAGAGACGATCAAACCGAAATATCGGCCTAATCTTCCGTGCGTCTTGTAACAAAAGGATATTTTTTTTGGATATTCTCTTTGGTATATATTACGTGATCGACATTCTTGTTACAATCGTTTATCGACCGTGTCTACACCCTCGTCGAAGTTGGGCTAGGTAGCGCGAATACGAGAATGTAGATTCGAGATTCGGCTAGGTGAGGCGAGGGACGACTCGCGTCACCTAGCCGAGCCTTGACCGAGCCACCACCGAGCCTTTACCTCGTGTAACTCGCCTTGTATAACCTCGTTAAACCTCGCCTCGCCCAAGCTCGACGAGAGTGTCGAGCTAACTTTAAACGCTTTACACCATTGATCGGGGCAAAATCGAATTCTATTGTGACAAGTCCGCCAGCGTTTCATCAACATTCTTAAACTTACTGCCGTATCTCTCCTCGGTATTAAAGATCTCGCCTTTTTCATCGAATCCGTTCGTTTCTCAAAGGTGGCCGGTGTCCGAATTCGCTCGCAGTCTCTTTTCTTCCATTCTTCTTGTTCTTTTTCAATAGTAAATGTAGAAGAGTGAAATCGAACGCGTCTCATTGTATTGGCAGATTTAGCAAATTGTCTTTTTTCTGGTAGTCAAACGCGCTCAAGGCTTAGCGTTACTCGCATTTCGACCAATCAGCGACCTCTTCTCTTTCGCCGACACTTCCGTTCACCCTACTTTTCAATCGATCATCTCAGAAACCGTCGCAAATCCACCCATTTTTCTCGAGCTTCGGCCTCTTTTCGAAAATGTGTGCACAATTTCACATCGATTTGTTTTTCTTCCTTGTCGATCTTCTTGTTCTCTTGTACATTGGAAGAGGAAATCTCCAGCACCAGGCTTCACTCAAAAACGATAGATTTTACAGCTAAATCTCGGTTGTTGGTGCTCTCTTTTTCACTACTGTGTCTTCCTTGCCCTTCGCTTCCTCCGCGAGCAAATTTCCCTCTAGTGGAATCTATTCCGTCATCGCTACATGCTCTTCGTCGCTTCGTTACTTTCTCCTTTGCCGACCTCTTCCTCTTTTAATTCAACATTGCTCGCCATCTTTACCATGCATCGTTCCACCTCGCGTCTCGTTCCTCGCTCGTTATCATGTTTACTTGGGCGTTGTTCCAGTCGTAATTCTCAAACCATCGTGACTTGCTGGAATCTACCTTACATAAACGTTAATCTAGCTTTTAAGAAACAGCTATTTGCAGTGGTACTTAGTTGGAGTTACTTGCTGAAATTTACCGATGCTTCTCGCGTTACCTCGCGCAAACGGCAACTATCATTAATCGTTCCGCGTTGTGGTGAGAGAGGGCGAAAAAAGGCGGTGATATTTGAAAGTCAGCATACATCACATGCAAAAAGTTGTATGGAACAAGATGGCAATTCGAAGTAAGTATTACTGTACGAATAACATTAATCAAATTGACAAGAAAATGTATAAATGAAGTATAATTCTACTTTATTTTATACATTAACTGCCACTTCATGACCTATAACATATATGAGAATAGTACATCGATACATTCTCTTAGTACGAACACCATAGAGGATGATTACCAAGGAAGGATCTGCGAGAGCAAGATAAAATTGGGACCGAAACTTCCTTGATCGTAATTTTTTATCAATCAACTGAGACAAGTTGATTGGCCTTTAATTGTCGACTGCTCAGGTAGCTCTACACACCTAGATTAATATCGTACAGTCGTGATCGACGGGGTCAGGATCCAAATTTTATGACGTTATTTTGGTACTTAGCCTCATCTCAAAACGTAATTGAAGAGGTATTGCGTGACGGATTAGTGGGAGACAGAAACCGAAATGACAATGTGAAATTTGTGATCCAATCATTCGCCTAGACGATTGACATTTAGCATGAAAATAAAACGTTAGCCCCTACGGAAGTTGAAGTGCGAGGGCTTTGCTTTTCAAGGCATATCGGTCTAGACGAGTCGCAATCACAGTCTTACGTATATGGGTCTGGAACCTATGACAAATTCCAGCAGTGGAGGTATACCACTTAAGAGCCAGTGTTAGAGGCGACGGGCGTTTCGAAAATGCTATTCGTACTTTTTTCGGCACTGAGATACTGATCGCGTTAACATTTTGATGGCATCCAGAGAATTATGGCAAAAAGTGGCTAAACATTTTGTTTCCAAAATTGTTGCCATAATTCTCTAAATACCCGCAAAACTTTAACCCTCAATGCAGGAGAAAGAACGGATAGCGTTTTCCAATCGCTCGTCACCTGTAACACTGGCTCCATGAAGAAGCTCATAGTTCCAAGCGCGGTAACCATTCGTTGTTGTTGATGCACGAACTGAGAGGCCTAACCGCAAAATTCAAAAAGTTTTGTGTCCTTTCGTGTACTCTCGATATTATGAAAAATTATTCGATAAAAATAAAGTAGTATGTGTCTCACATTGCAAGACCGGCAGTAAATTCAAGTAAACTAAACAATTTGGGTTTCGTAAATT